>LOND01002330.1:45624-56186 GCA_014220965.1 Paragonimus kellicotti
AATTCAACAATCACAATTGTACGCGGGCTAGTTTCCGATCGATCGCCCAGTCATTTAAACTAAGGGAGACAGATGATGACCTGGCATACACAAATGAAATCGTTCACGAAGGAACTGGCCACTGTAGATCGGGTTCGTCTCCCGGGCTGAGGCTCTCGCGACTCAGAGTCGGTGGCTTGAGACGTTAGGTGGGATGGCGGCTAATCGAGCTCAGTGGCGTGAATGCTGTCGGTGTTTGATCGAGTTGTCTGTGAAGTAAGTGCACCTAATGATGTGGGACAGTGAAAGCCGTAAGGAAACTGCCTTGCTGATGACGCCTTACTTCCACTCACAGCTCGGTTGTTTGTGTGCAAGGTGTAGGCGTCTTGATGTTGAATGTTTGAATATAGACGTAGTTATTTTTAGTAGTTAAGTCCACTTCACCCCCTCCTGTTTTTCTACTTTCTTCTTGTATATGTTTTTTTGCGTCTTGGTTGTGTGGCAGTTAAGCATCAGTGTGAACCAATGTTGTGTTTCCTATGATGATCACGATGACATCGCAAATGACACTGAGTTGCAGTACGCGCGAGTGGCGGTGACGAGGTGTGCCGATGGATGGATGTATAGAATTGATTTGTGTGGATTTGGCGTTTAGACGACGTTTGATTTGTCTAGCGAACCGACCACGTACAAAAGGATATGTTGGCTTACCTATAAATCATTATGTTTGATTACACTACCACAATCATCGAACAGACATTTCGACAATAACACCAACACAAAATAACTGAAAAAGCGACTTACCGTTTTTGTACCAATTCTAGCGTCTCCGGATCCGGAGGTGGTTTGTACAATTCAGCTTCACACTCGCGAATCATGCGTCTGATACGCTCCAAGCAATCTGCTTGATTCATAATTTGTTTTCTCGTTCTGTCGGACGAAATCACGAAAAAGGCATCTTTTGTAATTCGGTGCTTTTCCTTGAATCAGTGAAACGCTATTTGGATTAGAAATACCTTTTCCATCAGATGTGATCGAACATTTTCTGGTATCCATGACGCACTAGGTACGTGAAATCGAATTTCAACTTTGGAACGAGCTGAATCACATAGGAAATAACTGTAGAAGTTCACAAAAAACTCACTTTTGTTCACATGTTGGCCACCAGGTCCACTGGAAAGACCGTAGGAAATCTGTAGATCATCTAGAGCACGTGATTTTTTTTCGCCGGACAACTTACCCAAAGGTATGAAGCCTTGGAAACGGTCAGCCGGCTATTAAGTAATTGATGCATAAAGATATATTGACGTAGGAGCTTACCTCCTTTTTTGGAGGCAGGGTTTTGGAAAATTGATCGGTCAGCGTAGAGAAGACATGCACATATGAGGTACGAAATGGAACTGGACGGATCTTACATACCAGATGACCGAGTAGAGTTGCCATGTAAGCTGAAAAAGGCCGAAAATAGTTTGCAGCCACGTGTTCTGACTGAATCAGCCATGTAAAAAGTAGAGTATAACGAGAACAATAACATTTCATGACAAGTTCCAGGTCAACAGTAAATGAGTGTGAAAGACGTGTCGTATGCAAGTTCACTTACGAATTCTGTGAACGCTCATTTAAGGAAGGTCTCCATAATCCAAGTCATCGTCCGACGGCCTTGAGGTTTCTAATCGACGAAGACAGCATTATTAACTCCGTTATCGGTCGTAAACTTGAACATATCTCAAATACACGCCGATGCATTGCGCAGACACTACATCAACAAAACTGATGTCCGATGAAACTGAACCACTCAGAGAGGTGAAGTGACTGACAGACCGGGCCGGCCAGCCTGCAATAACAAAGGCAGCGGCAATGCAATTTTATCCTCACATAACGAAAGAAACAGCGTGATGAAAATATTTTCGTTAGTACACCACCAGGTCAGTACAATTGTTGTGACCGCAAAGACGCTTGGCCAGCAAATTCGTTTATTGCACGAACTCCCGTACAGGTCATGTTAAACATGGGACCACAAACGTGTACACTCATTTGCACGGCTGATATGCGTTCACATACATTGGGTAGCAGTACGTTGTCATTCGCCCTGGTGGCACTTCTCCATAGCGCGTGCACACTATTCCAATATTCACTTCTGGTCCGTCGTCTTCCTGGCGTTGGGGCTTGCCCTTTGTTCCCGAATGTCGCTTGTGAGTAGTATACTACTCACAACGAAACTGCCTGTTATACAACACTCCTCCCCTCTGAGGTTCCTTGGCTCCTGTGCATCTGTTGACGAATCCTCTCCGACCGACGCGGTGTTGCCTCCCGGATTATTGATCTTTCTGGTTCGCTGCGCCGGCATTTCGTGCCACTTTGCTAACTCACTGGCATGCACTCGTTTCGTCTCGCCGTCCCTCTTGATCGTGTATACTGGGCCCCGTCTGGAAATTACCAAATACGGACCTTTCCATTTAGGCAGAAGTTTTCTTGATCCTGGGCCGCTGGCACCCGTGTTCCGATGATCTCGATACTTCACCCTTTCTCCGAGGTTGAACATTCTAGTTTTGCCCAGCCGTTGCGTTGCGGATTGCTCCTTTGTGTGTGCCTGCGATGCTTTCAGATTTCGTTGGGCTCTTCTTTCGGCAACCAATTCTTTGGTGGAATCACTGTACTCTGGCCATATTCCAATGTCCTGATCCACCGGAAGTCGAGGGGTTCTCCCGTACATCAATTGAAATGGAGATTTCTTCGTGCTCGCCTGGACAGACGCCCGGTGGGCCAATAACACCAGTGGCAACGCCGACTCCCAGTCGCCTCCTTTGGCTGATAACCATTCTTTGACCGTTCGGTTGTTACGTTCAGTTAGCCCATTTGTTTGCGGGTGATATGGTGTCGTTCGGATGCGTTTGATTCCCAGTTGTTGCAAGCGTGTTCGAAACTCCTCGCTTTCGAAGCATGGTCCCTGATCCGTCAAGATCGCCTTTGGTACACCGTGGTTCGCTACGATGTGCTTCATCACCATGTCTCCCACCGTAGATGCTTTTTGATCCGGGACGCCAGTCGCTTCGATCCAACGGGTAAAGTGTTCTGTCATGACCAGAACGTACTGGTTACCGCGGGCACTCAGTGGAAATGGGCCCATAAGATCCATCGACCAGAGTTCACCGATTTCGGAGACTGGTATTGGCTGTAAGGGCTGTTGGGCTGTCGCCTTTCAGTAACTGACACTGCTGGCATGCAAGCACGTAAGCTGTCACATCCTCTTTCATCTTCGGCCAATATGCTCTTTGTTGCAGCAGATTGTATGTCCTTGTGCATCCGGTGTGTGCCATTTCATGGCAGTTTGCTACCAGTTTCCTCCTCAGTTGTCTCGGGATGACTACCACGCAAGAGCGCCCAACGCCACGCTGCCACGTTAATACGCCCGCACTGTTTAAGCCAACTCTTCTCCATTGGGATGCGATTATTTTCAACTCTTCATCCTTAGTATTTGTTGGGATCCTCACGCCTCTTGCCAGAGCTTCAATCACTTTCCGGAGGACCTTGTCCTGACGTTGTAGACGCACTAGTGTTTGTGGGTCCTGCTCCATTACTAAGCCGTTGACTCCAAAGGTCACTTTAGGGAGTTCGTCGTCTATCTGCGGTCGAAAGAAAATCAGCGACGCAATTGTTCGAACCAGGCACATGATTGATCGTGAAATCATATTCCTGTAAACGCAATGCCCATCGGGCTAATTTGCCTCTCGGGTCCCTCGCAGTCCTGATCCACTCGAGAGGTTTGTGATCTGTCTCCACGTGGAACTGTTGACCCAACAGGTACGGCCTCCACTTGTCCAGTGCCCAGACGATTGCCAAACATTCATTCTCAATGGTCGAACATTTCTGCTCCTCATTGTCCTATCAAATTTAACTCTCAGGCCCCTCCCGACCTCCATTTCTGGTGATTACTCTGCAGGTCCCACAATAGATATAGCTAATCATAGTAACACTGTGCCGGTAAGTCCCATCTCTTACCACTCAGCCTCAGGCCTCCCTCGTCCCTTGCTTAGACCTAGAATGCGAATTAATATAGGTGCTTTCAACGTTCGCACTCTAAAACAGATAGGTCAACAGGCCGCTCTCGCACGAACGTTAGACTCGTTGAATGTCGATGTCTGCTGCATTTCGGAGACTAGAATCCAGGACAGTAGTCAACGTATGGAACTAACAGCACCCGCAGTCTACCCGATACTGGTTATACACTTCGGGTGACTCCACGGTGGCCACTACCGGTCAAGCTAGAGTAGGTCTTCAGTAGTCCTCAGGTCGACGGTCGCAGCCGCATTAGTAGATTGGATTCCTGTTAACAGTAGACTGTGTCGTCCGCTTGGCAGGTTCTGTTAAAACCAGCTCTAGACGCAAAACCTTTCAGAAATCTTTTCAGTGTCTGCTTATGCTCCAACTGACTGTAGTGACGCCGGCGTCAAGGACGCCTTTTATTCAGATTTGGCCGCTCTCCTTCGGTCGACACATGGTTCTGATATAGTCGTTCTGGCCGGAGATATGAACGCCCAGGTCGGCCGCCTTGGTGAGGCCGAGTCTCGTTTAGGTGGTAGGTTTGGGATAGCATCACACCGCTCGGATAATGGCGGACGACTGTTAGTTGTGTGCTGAGCATAAGCTATTTTTAGCCAGCACTAGTTTTAGGCATCGTGCACGTCATTGTTATACTTGGCGCCCTTCCTTCTCCGAATCAGGCCTGGTCTCAGATAGACCACATAGCTGTTAGTTATATTTGGCTGGGGTCCACTTAGGACAGTTGTACTTACTCGAACCAATACGTGGATTCAGATCATACGTTGGTACGTTGACGTTTTTACTTTTGCTGGACAACTATCCTACTGAAAACGGCTGGGTATTGAGAAACTGGCTATGCCGTCCGTAAAACCAGCCTGGAAATCAGGCACAGCAGTCCTCACCCCGAAGATCCTCACAGCTGTTAGACAGAAACATCCTAGGCCATTCAATGAGCAAGTACTGTATCATGCAGTATTGTTGTTCGTGAGTTGAACATTGGATTTCAGAGGAATTCCTGAGGTTGCTAGATGACAGACGCAACATTCCTCTTGACAGTTCACACAACAGGTTCAGGAGGGAAATCGGTAGGAAGCCATAGCGCAGTTTGATAGCCGATCGTGAGGCTTGATTAACGGAGAAAGTTGAGGAAATGGAAACCGCTTTTGCTTCAGGGAACACCGGCAAACTCTTTAAGCTGATCCGTGCCACTGGTCCCAGGCGACCGTCTGTCAGTGAAGCTATCAGCGAGGCAGATGGCACACTCATCTATAATAAGTCCAGAAGGTTAGAGCGTTGGGCGGAACACTTTGAGGGTCAATTTAGCTGGCCTCCTGCTTCTATTGTGTTGCCGCCACAAACTTGTGATGTAGCACCCTGGTCGGTAGATTTGGAACCACCCACTGAGACTGAGGTTCGCAATTGCCTTTCGGCTCTCAATCGTAATAGGGCTGCTGGCCCAGATGATCTCGTGCCGGCACTTTTCGAAGGAAGTGGGGAGGCATTGATAGAGGCTTTCATGCAGTTGTTTCAACTTGTGTGGACGACGGAGACCATCCCTCCGTGCTGGGGTCACGCGATAATAGTTCCATATTCAAGAAAGGTATCAGGGGCTCTTGCGAAAACCATAGGGGAATTAGTTTGACCCCAGTCATTTCAAGGGTTCTGGCATCCATTATACTTCGTCGACTCACTGCAGTTCGGGAGGTAAACATTAGGGAAGAACAGGCAGGGTTTCGCCCTGGGCGGGATTGTATAGATCACATTTTTAATCCTTCGTCAAATTCTGGAGCAGCGTCATGTGTACCGCCGACCAACAATTGCCGTATTTCTCGACTATAAAGGTGCGTTCGATTCGGTGGATCGATCTACACTTTTAGAGTCGCTTAAACGCAGGGGTGTACCGACTAAGTATGTGAACATACTGTCGGCGCTTTATTCCCATACTTCAGCTCAGGTTAGGGTTTACGGTGAACTGTCTGACAGTTTCAGCACCAGGAGCGGCGTACGTCAAGGCTGTCCACTTTCACCATTTTGTTCAACTTTGTCATAGACGAAATAATGGAGGATTGTCTCCGGCACTCACAAGATGCCGGCATGGACCTTTTATCTGGTAAAAGACTAACTGGTCTTGATCACGCTGACGACAAGGTGTTACTGTTCGATCACTTTAAAGCAGAAAAAACGATGTTACATGTTATTTCTCAATCTGCCAAATATTACGGGTTGCGTTTACCAGTGCAAACTGCTTCCGCAAGACTGTTGTGGTTACGTAGATTTAATGTTGGATAATGAAGTTATGGAGGTTGACGACCGGTTTGTGTACTTAGGAAGCTGCATCGGCGTCGGCGCACGTGCAGGGAATGAGACAGAAGTGCGTATTTCTAAGGCTTGAGCGATATTCACTTATCTAGGGTACCTCTGACGGAAGAGAAGCATTCCTCTGAAGCATGAGGGTAGCGTACATAAGGCTGCATTAACTTACAGCTGCAAAACTTGGCCTCAGAGTTGAAGACATGAATCGTCTTCAGGTAGGTGACCATCGATGGTTACGTTCAACCGATCGCACCAAGCAGTAGGCGAGGAGATTAGGAGGTGGGTATTTGGTAGTGATTGTCAAACGAGTTCTTTTGATAATCTCTATATCTACACAGACTTAGACGGTTACTGTAAAACTCGGAATTAGGACTTCGAATAGCCCTAGAAATCGTACTCGAATTGAAACCTCCCACGCAAGTAATAAGAAGACCTCGTACTGGTTGCAGTAAGCAGTTCTATTCATGAGACAAGAAGCCGAATTTATGGATGTACAACAGTATTAAAGAAATCACAGTCTGTCATTGGCTGATCGTATTGGCACATATAAAGTCACAAACTGTAAGCTAATTGGTGCGAATACAGAACAAAGAAATTAGCGAATAACGGAAGGCGTAACATTGAGACTGTTCGTCCAATCCTGATGAGTATCTTTAACGTGACGTTTGGATTGGTACCTTGTTAGATCTTCTATCATGTCGAGGTTTGGATAAGTGTTGAATAGAGTAGGTTTCCCCCAAAGATATGCCATGTACTCAGGATGACAGCGAGTCATCTGCCACAGTGATCACTCACTGCCAACGCTGCGGTCGATTGGTTTAAGGCTCGGGGTGCACAGACGAAGACCTGGCGCAGAAAAATGAAATCATTCACCAATTAGCTAGTCACAGCAAGTCGGGTTTGCCTCCTGGCATAGGGATCTCGCGATGCAGAGAGTCGGTGGCTGGCAACGTTAGATAAAATGGCGGATAGCCGAGCTCAGTGACACGAACGATGTCGCTAAGTGGCCGAATTGTATGGGAAGGAAGCGGAAATAATAAGGCGCAGCAGAGTCTTCGTAAACAGAGAACGGGGCCCTATTTTCGTCCATTTCTCCCTATCTACATCGGCCGTCTAACAACGAGGTATCGCCTTGTGAGCAGCATCTGGTCAGTGGAGCATGCTTTTCTGTGAGAAGATGCACATTTCGTTTAATCAGCTCTCAAGCTTCGTCTACCGTACCTAAGGGATGACACCAGTCCAGGGAATTGCAACTAGGATCAAGCTGTCGATTTTAACTCTTCCGAAGTTATGAAAAGAAACGCGTAGCAAACAAGCTCGTTTTCGGTGTTTCATCATCAGGCTAAATACAACACATTTATATGGGTTAGATGGGGGTGGTAGATAGCGTATTACTGAAGCGAAAGATACCAGTCAACAGTTTCTGTCTGGTTTGGGTCATGAGACTTAGTTACATAACATTGATCATGTGAGTTATATGAAGTCTGCAAGAGATGCGTCACATCTATGCGATTATTCTATCCTGGGGTTGCGTACACGGCCATGGAAGGTTCAATGTTTTGACTAGCCGTTTTTGAGCGCACAGTGGTGGTGAGTGTAGTCGAATTGCGATGGCCTCTGCAATTGACAGTATACGACCTTTGACCTGTTTCGATTGTATCCCACGTATTTGATAGATTGGCTTGAATGAATCTGTCTGATTAATCAGGTGGTTTGACTCGACCAAATGCGTAGCGATCGCAGACGAACAGGGCCTTATCGATCCTCGCGTCAGCCACATCGGTTGGTGCTCCCGAATGCGTTCGGATAATCGCCGTGTTGTGCGGCCTATGTAGCTTGTTCCACAGGAAAAAACTAAACGAAGTTCCGAAGTTGCGTGTTAATTTGTAAGGTATCGACTGTCATCTGATGCAGAACTCAAAAGTGATAACCACATGATCACTTTTCCCAAAAGGAACATCCACACTAAGTGAATTAACTTGCTTCTTGTATCTGCTCACCACTAGGTCAAGCAGTGGGAAGACCTGCCCTATTCCAAAACACGTGTTAAATCTAACGTGCTGAATGAACATGCTGTCGTGAAGGAACTCTAGCAGATCTGCTACAAATCGTCCTGCAGAAGCCAATTCTTTCTCCCCTTCGATGTCAGCATCGTTGAGGTCTCCAACGATTGGCAGGGAGTGTGGCTTACCAGTAATAACCCTCAGAAGAGATATGAGCTTTACATCCTCAACAGCTTGCGACATCGGGCTACGATACTCACATATGACTAAGATGGTCTGTGTTCAACTTCACCACAATTTCAATTAGTTGAATGTTCGACGTACTAGGAGCGGAGTTCTGCAACTGCACATCTTTCGGCAACTAAAAATAGCACCCCTCCTCCCTGCATCCCGTCAGGTTTATCTTGTCTGTAACATCTGTATCCCTTCGGATACGATCCACTGTACTGTGCATTCAGTCTGTGCCGAGATTCTGTGATGGCAATCACGTCGTAACTGGCGGCTACGATGATCAATTCACCCCACTTGTTGTTGATGTCACAGGCGTTTGTGTAATGGGCTTTCATACGCTGGGGCTCCTGCCGATTGGGTCTCTTACATTGGGAGCCCGTTTGTGATGCTATGTCAAGAAACCCAAGATACGGGGAGGGAATCTGTATACTCGTCCGAGACTCGTTCACAATATAAAAAAATAATCAAGTGGAGGGAGCGCTCAGTATCCCATGCCCTCAACTTATGCAGTGAACGGATGCCCTTTGAAGCAACAGGATTGAGCGAATCTGGGAAGATTTCAAATCTGTTGTTTGACTTAACTTTTATGTCCAGTGATTTCGCGAGCAGTTAATCACGATGGAAAGGGATGAACTTGTAAAGTTGTCACTGGCCGTCGTACTCGATCAGTTCATCTTCTTGAGCGAAGTTCACGTGGCAGGCTTTGCGTGTTAGTGGTTGTTTTTACCGGTTTCAGCTGAGGAATACTGAACGTATCAATCAGAATCTCGAGAGCTATCTCTTTGTCGCCTGCTGATTATTCAGTGATACTCGTGGGTTGAAGTTGGTTGGCGCAGCGTATCCGGACGTTTGTTCCAAGTCGACTTGGACTTCGAAAATGAAATTTCCCAACTTTCTGCGAACTCTATTCGAA
Organism: Paragonimus kellicotti; assembly: GCA_014220965.1. Taxonomy (NCBI): domain Eukaryota; kingdom Metazoa; phylum Platyhelminthes; class Trematoda; order Plagiorchiida; family Troglotrematidae; genus Paragonimus; species Paragonimus kellicotti. Next base: position 55,105 of record LOND01002330.1, read on the forward strand.
GACTATTTGGTAAAACGGTTGCGATACTCTCAGGCCTGGACAGTTTGGTCAATATTGAAGCGTTGATGTTTGGCGCCGTGCCGTTGATTGAACCTGTTCTCCGTGGTTGTATCTTTCGATCCTTGATCAGTAACAGTCGGGCAAATCGAGCCTAGCGGAAGTCGTATTTTTCGTTTAATAACAGCTTCAGCTGGACACTTTCCATCAAGTGTTTGCTGGATTTGGGTCGCCCGATAGTGCATTAGGAAGGTTTCCAACACTTCCACGGTCGTTCCCTCCCCTTGAGCTTTCTGAAGGGCACGTTTGAACGTGTCCACAAAGCGCTCTGCCTGGCCGTTGGACTGGGGATGGTAAGGCGGTGATCGGATGTGATCAATGCCGTTCTGATGACAGAAGTCAGCAAATATTGAGAAGTGAACTGTGTTCCATTATCATTGACCAACGTCTTCGGACGTTTGAACAGAATGCATATTTTCCGAAGTTGTAAGATGGGTGATACTGTTGCGGTGGTTGACATCAGGACAACTTCTGGCCACTTGGAGTAAGCGTCAACGGCGATCAGAAAGTTCTGACCGTGGAGAGGCCCAGCAAAATCCAAGTGTACCCTCGACCATGTAAGCCGTGTATACGTAACTATGTTGTATGTGGCTCTGTCTTTAAGTACACAGTTGTTTGTATGCAGATACGTGTGTACAATTTTAAAAAAAATGGTGTGAAGTATTGTTACTAACATGTCGTAGTAGATGTGAAGTACTATTTGGTTCAACAAAATCCTTGTCAAGCGTATCTTGAAAACAGTCTGTACCTCAGTTATCATTCGTGGGGATACACATCATCATCATCATCATAGACAGCAATACATCGGTGGTTCACACTGACGCTTGACTGCCACATACACAGGAGGTAGACTGACGTTATTTATCACTCTCGGTCATAAACAACCAAAACCTTCCACTATATATCCATATCTTCATTCTGGAATATCGGATCCACTCTTCTCTTCCACTTAACGGTATCGCAGTTTTCGTCTTACTTTAACAATACCATCCATTAAAAAATTCATTTTCTCCCTATCTTCTCAT
>LOND01002331.1:3892-25751 GCA_014220965.1 Paragonimus kellicotti
CGCAAACAGAAGAATTAACTTGACGGGGAAATATATTTTTAAATAAATAAATAACATATATTTCTCAACGCATTCGTGAGAGACACGCTCGGATGTGTGCTATCATGACAGATAATTACAGGCGTTACAAATCGACAACTGTTTACATGTAAGACAAACATGAAGTCTGCTGACAAAAGAATGCATAATCAGACAGAGGTAGGTTGCGGTTTACGAAAGTTTGATACACACATCAGTAAGAGAAATAGTTCGCTCATTCCTCAGATTCTGTTCAAAAGATGAGATGTTATACTAATTTTTCTTATACAAGGTTATGTGGGGGACGATGTTTCAAATATTTCAAGGTCATGCCGGGAAATACGTGCAAATGCATCTTCGAGGGATTCCGCCATTATTTGACATAATTGGCTACGGAAAAATTTTGAAGCAGTTCGGCTCGGGCAAGGGAGGACGGGAACTTCCAAAATCCGGCGAAGAATTGAGCAAACTCCAGCGCAGGACTTCTTCGGTTGTTCCAGAACGTCAAAAAGTTGAAAATGTCGCGAACTGCTCGGTCAATATGGGGTTTCTAACGTCCGTTCATCGCGGAAAATTTCCTCGCATAGCAGATGTTTTCAAGAGTGAGAAAAAGAGCACAATCTTACGCGTTAAATGGAGAAATGCGGAGTGATCACATGTAATATGATAAATAATGTATGTATAATATTTTCTTGACTAAAACTTCACGCGATATAATTGCTTTCTTTTCCTTTCATTGAAGTATATAATATGGGCAGGTAATTGTTATAGTATTCCGCGATTATTGGGTAGTGAGCAGCTACTTCCGGAATGATCACCACGTGATACTCAGAATTCCATACGAATTTTTGACATTAGCTTGTTTTATAAGGTCAATGTTTAAGCCAGAATCGATATTTCATAACACAAAAACAGTTAATAGTGGTTAACAAGTAGGGTTTGAGGCAGGGAAGACAGCACGAGAAATGAATTGAGGTTTCAATGCACTTATGTGAGGTAAACGTGGGCATGTAAACATTTGTTGATTTGTAACGCCTGTAATTATCTGTCATGATCGCGCACATCCGAGCGTGTCTCTCACGAATGCGTTGAGAAATATATATTATTATTATTATTAAATACAATGCTAGATTGTACGGTGGTATATATCCATTCCGACGTTGTCTTGAAAATGCCGCAAAGTTGAGAACCCTCAAGTTATGAAAAATATGGGCTGACGCCATCAATGGATTGTGTTCAAGAAAACAGTGGAAAATGTTTTCATCATCAAACTAATGTTTTTGGTCTTTGTTTGATGTATACCGACTGTATCATCAACATTGTTCATTCATAATTGAGGAAGAGTCGATACTTCGCCTGAAATATCGACTTTAATGTATTCGAATATATTTTGATATCAAGAGTTTTCGTTGAAATGCCCGTTTTCCTTTTGGAACGTCTTTCAAGCCGAAGTCCTGCGAGAGCCATAATTGCAACAAGTAATTATTATGGAAGGGATAAATTCGCTTTCTGCATTTGTGCTGTTCGGCTGAGGGAATTCGTGGATGTTCGGGTGATGAGAGATACGGATTATTTTCCCTGCAGGGCAATTTTTCGCTGGGAATGGCCCGTCCAACATCACATTTTTCGGTGTTTGTGACGCCACTCAACTTGCAGAGTAGGAGGAATTCTCTGTCCATCAGTAAAACGGGGATCCCAGTAATGTACACCGGCTTGTGTTTTTGAACCTTGCTACATTTACCTGTGTGTACCATGTAGAGTATCGTCGAACGCCTGACGGAATCCGAGGAAACTAACGTCCAAAATGATGGCATTGCCTCCAGCCTTCGCCTATACGATGATGAGCAGATACGTTACTTATGACAGTTTAAGGAGAAATCCATGCTGCCTCGAAGAGAAAACACTTCCCTATGAGGTGCTTATGGATGGCGCGGTTAAGCGAATGCTCAGTTATCCCGCATGAACCGCTACTAAGTCTGATTGGCCGACGGCTCACAGGACAGCGCCGATCTTCAGCCCCAAAATTTAGCATGACAGTGGCTGCCTCCAAAGTACAAGGACGAATACCAGTCCGGTGTATTTGTTTGCTTTAACACGATTTGGTCAGACTAACTGTCGCTTATTTGACAGCGCTGGGGTGAATCTCGTCTCGACTCATCGTATTATATGAGTCAGTCTCAAATAAGAGGTCTTCGAAGCCCAGCATTCAAAAGTCGGTGGTAACAAGTGGCTGCCGAAGGCTTCGCGGAAGTAGGAAAAAATGCCATTTCCTTGGGGCAAAGTTGTAGACCACTATAGAATTCTGCTTGAATACCTGTGCAACCACCTGCCGATTGGAAGAAACCTCCCCATCGGGCAGTAACAGAGGAGCTGAGCGCTTTACCTCTCTCGGTTGACGCCTGTCTCAGCTGAGACCTTTTTGTTTGCGCGAGCGTTCCGTAGTTCATTTGGTTGTGCGTGTTTAATGTTTTCGAAAATATCCCGCGCAGATGGGGTTCGAACAATGCGACGAGCGTTCAATCCCCTCAAGTTTCCCCCAAGCTTATGCCGCTCGAATATGTAGGGACAGTCCTCACAAAGACTAGGCATTCTACGCCGAAGAGATGGGCAAGAAAGAAGGACCACAATCTGTTTTGCTCAAATAAGTCATCCGCTCTTTGGACTGTTTCCCAACACACAGCATTTTACGTTCACAAAATCATATATAAATATGCGTGATCCGAGGTGGCCTCCAAGGTCGTTGGAATTAATCTCATTAGAATTGCGCACTGTAGACTATATTCAAGTTGAACACAACACAATTGATCGTAGCTGTCACATTCCCATAGACTTTCCAGTCGGCCCCTTTCGAAAAGAAGCACTAGACTCGAGTTTTGTTCGTCAATAGTACATAACCTTGCCCCTGCCAGGACTAGAACCCCGGCCATGCCATTGCACTACTGACGAGCTCAAATGAGAGCGAAACTCGAGTCTGGTGCTTCTTTTCGAAAGGGGCCGACTGGAAAGTCTATGGGAATGCGACAGCTGCGATCAACTTGTGTGGTGTTCAACTTAAAATCAGCGAACTCCACGACCGATTATCAGTAACCAAAATATCGCCTAGCAGGTTTAGTGGGATCGCAGCTTTTCACCTGTTCAGGAAGTCGTAATCACGGTGTTATTGATTAGAGCTTACAGATATTAATTGTGTTCCCTATCAAGAACAAATAGCAACCTGATCATTACTCACAAGCGAAAGTGGTTGAGCGTTCACATATGATAATTCGGTCGTGCCTAATGTGAGGTCAATGGCGCAGTGGTAAACACGGTTGCCTCATGAAAGCATGGCCGGAGTTCTAGTCCCGGCAGTGGCAAGGATATGCACTACTGACGAGCTCTAATGAGAGCGAAACTCGAGTCTAGTGCTTCTGCTGTTCGAAAGGGGCCGACTGGAACGTCTATGGGAATGCGACAGCTGCGATCAATTGTGGGTGGTGTTCAACTTGAAATTAACCAAATCCACGATTACTCATCAGTAGACTGTCTTGCTGAACCTTGCAACCAGTAGCAAAAAGCATCAGAAGTCAGCGTTGAGCTTTCGCTTTATGCATTTGGCGGTCTGGTTACCACTACGACCATAGATGACTCTCGTTTTCAATATTTGTATGAGGTATGGAACTGTTCTGAACAGATGGACGCTGCGTTGGGACACTGACATACGGCGTGCAGCTTCCCGTCGTATCAACGTCGTCAAAGACACCAGGAGTCTGTCTTCTCACTCCGGAGTGAAACATCAGCGACCAACTTATGTTTGGTGAGTTTCAGCGGCGCGTAGTTGGGGAAAACGTTGAAGTGTTACGAATTATCGGAACTCTGAATTACAGCGTCATCACCCGAAGTGTTGTATGGGGCGGAGTGATATACAACCTCCACAAGCAACGTGTAACCAGTAACGTGATGCTAGCTGAAGCCAGAGAGCACGATATTTAAGAAAGGACTCTTGGTTTCGCAAAACTCTGACGATGACAGATCGTAGTGTCCTGCAGGCTCCTTCGGAGGAAGTCGACATGGTGCACGATGCATCCAAACCTATTCAGTTAACTGTTGCTGGAGTTTGCCGAAAGCTAGGTCTCAGGAAGAACAAAGATATGAGAAGCTGCATCATAAGTGGACTGTCTGAGTTCTGAAGTCTTACTAGATAAGTTCAGACAGTGTGCACGCGCGCAGCTGGAAGCTAATTCGCCGTGTGACTGCGTGATATAAAAGGCAGAAAGGTGCGTGGAACAGCAAGGGAAAGCAATGACAATAGCTTCAGGGCGAGACGTAAGTGGCAGACACCCTGTGGTCGTCTTTCTTTAATGAAGGCTCTAAATAACCTAACTCTGTAATCCACAACGACAGTGCTACAACCTACTCTCAAACGTACTACGCGATAACTCCACTTTTGAGGAGATCTTCGTGCTGTCAGTCTGATCTTGTTATTATCGATTCTTAGTGACACGAGCATCAACTTTCACACAGTTTTTGACTTTGTTCAACGTCTTCTTCTTGGTGACTGTCATCTGATCAAATGTCTTTTCGTTTTCGTTATTTCTTCGCCTCACGTATTACCGCCATTATTTACTGCTTTTGATAACATCAAAAGTCAACGTTTTTGCCTGACTGTTATAACATTGTGGCACGGGCAAAATCCACTGGTATTTAGGAGTCGGAGTTATCAGGTGTTTGTGGTTGATTTGGCTACCACATCGCTGTTCAGAGTGGTATGCAGTGCGAGACCTGAATATACTGGTACTATTTTAAATATACTGGCCTTAAGGAAGACCAGCACACCCTGCTGATTTCCCAGAAAAAATGTGTACTTGTATGAGCTACCTCTCTCAAAAATTTGCATCTGGTCCAGGCCGGTGGCTATCAAGAGGAATTTGACTGCACAGGTTCGAAATCCTCAGCAATGTTGGCCCATGAAAAAGTACGCAAACATCAAACCGAACTACTCACAGGGCACCGTCCGGAGCAGGCACCCTGTTGTTTGATCTGCTTACCACGAATGAAACTCATTTGGTAGATTGAGGGGTAATCGCACCACTTGCTACCAGCTACTTATATTTTCTGTTACTAGTTCCTGAGTATTGTAACAAACACTCCATTCCAAAACTCTCAGGGAGCAGACTGACAAACTAATGGCATCCTCAAGAACACACGAACTTGAGTCTGATAGGCCGAACCCAATCCACCATTACTTTGTAGTTGCTATCCACGGAGCTGTTGAGGCATTTGTTCCTTGCAGACTACGGAGGTCCACCTCTAGTCACCGCTTTCTTGAAGTACGTTCTCGCGTGTTCTCTGAAGCAGAGGCTAACGGAAAGCCGGAGGATCTAAACGCCTTCCGCTCCGTACGAAACAGGTGCAAGCGGGAAATCCGTCAACACACCCAACGGATACAGTCAAAGATCCTACTAGTAGCCCGCGAGAATAAGAATTTTCTCTTCAAGTACATGCGCCGCCAGAGAAAAACTAAGCCCTCGGCGCTTTCTCTGCGGCTTCCCGACGGGGAAACCTCCTCCAACCCCCAGGTGGTTGCTGAGATGTTCAGAGAATACTATTCAGCAGTTTACAATGTGGTCCCGCCAAACTGGCATCCGATTCTCCCGCGGAGAAATTTCCAATGCCCACTCCTAACAGCTGAATTCCTGTGCTCGACGTTCAGGATCTCTTGCTTAAGATCAATCCTTATAGTGCAATGGGACCAGACGCGATCCATCCTCGGATCCTCAAAGAAGCGGCCCTTGGTTTGGCGATGCCCCTCCATGGTCTGTTTAAACAGACACTTCGGACCAGCACTCTTCCGGAGGCATGGAAAGAGGCCATTGTCACACCTATTTTAAGGCAGGCGATCGTCACTCCCCTGCTAGTTACCGGCCGATCAGCCTTACCAGCATCCCATGCAAGGTAATGGAGCGTCTGTTAAAACGCGCCATCCTTAAGCATTTCTTCTCCAATAACCTTTTCTCCTCTACCCAGCATGGCTTTCTTCCCGACCGGTCATGCATAACAATATGCTAATCTTCATGGATAGCCTGACAGACGCCAAAGAAAACGGTTACATCTCTGCTCCTGCCTTCTTCGACTTTTTCAAAGCCTTTAACCTTGTCTCACACGGTCCTCTTGTACATAAACTAGAGGCTTATGACATCCAAGGAGAGGTCATCCACTGGATTACATCCCATTTGGTAGCAGAACCTTCGGAGTAGAGACCGGATCGAACCTTACCTCTCCCCTCAGGTCTCTGCTGGATTTCCTCAATGCTCCACGTTTAGCTGACCGCTGCTTCTGGCATGTATCCACGTTATTCCCAAGCATATTTTCAGTAGTTTTTTCTTATTTGCCAAGAACTCGAAAACCTGTGTTCATGTGAACCTCATCATTGCAGGTCGACCTTGAGCGTGTGAAGCTCTTTTAGGATGGCTGGAGTCTCCGCCTGAACGACAGCAAACTTCAACATGCACCGCTTGAAGGAGACTCCAGAAACTCATTCGTGATATCTAGATACATTGAAACCTGAACTGAATAAAGACCTCATGATTTGGTTGCCAGTTGAGCTTTCATTCTCTTATCATCATTAGATGACTGCTGGATGTTACTTGGAATCCACGAATTGATAAAAATGTCTTTCCGTGCCTAAGCAGACATGCTGCTCAAACGCTTCATCAGATCTATGTATGATCAGTTATTTAGTATACCAATCAGGTCACGTACACTGGCTTGAAGTAAGATATTTTTCACTGAACATGACCAGTGGGAATCCACCAAAACAGGCAGCGGCTCGTGGCATTTATCAGATGAATGCCGTCTCCAAATTCTAGGTCGTCATTCATTTAAGTTTCGATGACTCCGCAATGGTTTAATTTTGCAAGCTTTTCTCCAGCACAACACTCTTGCAGCAACTGTTCGTCCCAGTATCTGAGCACAGTCGAAGGGGTCACGACAAGAGACTGTACAAGCTTCGATACCTAACCTTCCGCAGGCCACAGCCTTTCTCTTAGAGGGTTACGTCACTGGAACGACCTTCCTTCAGAGGATATTAGCTGATCTTCCAGTGACCCTTTCGATATGTTATTAGATTTCCATTCATTTAAGATATGGTTAGATTAGTATGATGCCATGTCCTCGGTACTATCTGTAACCCCAGAACGGCGCTACACCCTGCTTCAGTGACTGCCTTTCAAGTCAACAGAAACCCGGTGGATGTCGGAACGGGCAAACTGATTTGATCTGGATGAATCGGGTCTTCCGCCATAAGCCCATGTGCAAATCGCTGAAATCACCCAGAAACAATGATCGTCTCGCGGGCCAACAATTGCCTACTTCAAACAGGATAACACACAGCGACTGCATCATGTTACCGTGTGTAAGGGACTTGGAAGCTGCCACCTCTACAACCGTGTTTAGTCTATACAACATTTAAACCAGAAAACCGAATAATGGACAACGATGTGTGTTGCAAGTAGACTGGAAAACTAAGCTGTGAGCAAAAGGCGAGGCACGATCGACTAGCTAGTAAGCGACCGGAAATTCTCACTATAACCTTGGACAATCGAAGAAACGAGAAAACGCAGACACACAATCAAACAATGTCAATAATGCCAACGGTCAAAATAACAGGCAATACGGGAAGAATATGTGGTGAAGCACAGCAGGCTTTACACTTGATCCTCCTGCCAGGAACACGTGCTTTACTTACTGAGATCACTGAAATTGCTCATGATACCCTTCAGAATCAATTCACCTTAGGTCTCACTAGTTTGTACTACGCTCCCTGAAATTTCACGTGCTGGAGAGCAAATGTCGAAACGCGGGTGGTAGGTGTAGGGAGCCAACCCCATACAATGATATGAACAGAATTAGTCGGCTCAAGACGAAGTCGCCGAGCAGCTTACCATGGGCAAACCCGAACTACGCCGAACAGGAGCACCAAGGAGACGAGACGCGCGCACCAAAAGTGTATTGCTAAGTAGAATCAATTCAAACAAGTGGTGTTCACTTTGTACAAGAACAAGTGCTGTAGACTGTATATAAAATAAAGCGAAATATGGAAATATGTACAATACCTTGTATACGAAATCGCATTATTCATTCAAGTTTGTTTCACAGAACGTGGGTCGAGCTAGTTGGATCGAAGTTGAATCGGTCTTATAGCATACGACACATTATTTCTCTGTGGTTAACTGGAAATTTATTTCAAATTTTATCGCTGTCATTATTTACTAACATTTCTGCTCTACTGGTGTCTTGTGTATCGAAAAATTACATACTATCTTTGTTGTTATCGAATAACGTACTAATTTACTGAGTATTGCAACATACTGATTGTACAGTGTTCGTCTTCATCTACCTCGTCTTGCTTCTTGAGTCATTGGTAACTGTTTTGCATTGTATATTGTGTGTTCCTGTTGACAGTGACCCGTATAAGATCGAGCAGTTCAGGGACTCAGCAGACACTGCCCAAGGCAACGAGCACTTGCGTCTATTACGGGTACAGCGTATCCGTACAAAACGATATGCAGCGCAATCAGTGCCAGAAGTGGCCTCAACGAGGATCAGTAGAAGCAGCTGGCCTGCTCATCTCTCTATTTTATCTACATGAGGCCCATGTTGACCGCAGAGATGTGGAGCGACGCAGAAAATTTTAAATGTGTGCTCTTCTTAACGCTGTACTCCCTTTAGATCCATTATGGAGGGGAGGTAAGATGGACTAGTAACAACGGACACTATCCGAAATGAAGTTGGAACGATAGTCCTTGAGTAAGTGGAGGTTACAGATTGTACCGAGGACAGGGCATCAAACTAATCTAACCATATCGTAAATGAGTGGAAATCTAATAACATATCGAAAGGGTCACTGGAAGATCAGCCAATATCCTCTGAAGGAAGGTCGTTCCAGTGTCATAACCCTCTAAGAGAAAGGCTGTGGCCTGCGGAAGGTTAGGTATCGAAGCTTGTACAGTCTCTTGTCGTGACCCCTTCGACTGGGCTCAGCTACTAGGGTAAAGAATTGTCGCACGAATCCCGCACTAAGGAAAATGTGCGTATGAATTAGGTCGCCGCCGAGTTTTAGAACTCAGTTGGACGACGATCATCAATTTCAACAGGAGATTTGTAAGAGGAAATGCCGCAAGCCAGTGACCATTTTAGTGGCTACTCGCTGGACACGTTCGATGATGAGTATATCCTTCTTCAAGCCGGTGTATACGACTTGATTAGCATACTCAAGCAGTTGTTCTACATAGACTCCGCTGAGCGACTGAAAAGCATTCTTGTTTTTGCGGAGAAAGACTCTCTCTATTATACGACGAATTTCAAATCCCTCTTCAGATGTTATCTGGCAATGACCAGAGAAAGATTAACCAGACGGCAGCCAAATCCCTAGGACTACTTATGGTTGAATTTCGCAATATCTGTTTCATTTTGTGCAACATGTATCACGATTAAGTCCCCAGATTCCCATTCGAGCGACATATGTGCACTTTTGTTGTCGTTTAGAGGGAGACTCCAGTCATCTGACCAGCACTTAATACGGTCAAGGTCAATCTGTAATGCACTGGGATCACAAGCATTCCAGATTTTTAAATCATCAACATAAAGGAGGGCGCTGCAAGAAACAAAGTCGGAAAGTTCGTTCACGTACATATAAGAAACAACAACACACCGAGGACGGATCCTTGAGGAGCTTCAGCAGAGCTCTGAAAGGGAGAGGTAAGGTCCGATCCGGTCTCTACTCCGAAGGTTCTGCTACCAAATGGGATGTAATCCAGTGGATGACCTCTCCTTGGATGTCATAAGCCTCCAGTTTAAGTACAAGAGGACCGTGTGAGACAAGGTTAAAGGCTTTAAAAAGTCGAAGAAGGCAGGAGCAGAGATGTAACCGTTTTCTTTGGCGTCCGTCAGGCTACCCATGAAGATCAGCACATTGCTTATGCATGACCGGTCGGGAAGAAAGCCATGCTGGGTAGAGGAGAAAAGGTTATTGGAGAAGAAATGTTGAAGGATGGCGCGCCCCTAACAGGCGCCTCATTACGTTAGCACACCGGAATGCTGGTAAGGCTGATCGGCCGGTAACTAGCAGGGGAGTGACGAACGCCTGCCTTAAATATATGTGTTTTAGTGAGCTCTTTTCACGCTTTTGGAAGTGTTGCAAGTCAGAATTTTCTGTTTAAGCAAATGATGTACAGGCACCGCCAAACTGAAGGTTGCTTCCTTGAGGATCTGAGCGGGTTGCATTCACTCCCATCGTAATATAAGAGCTCGGCTCAAGCAAGAGATTTTGAATTTCGAGCACAGATAATTCACCGGTAAGGAGCGGGTGTTGAAAATTTATCCCCGTTGCTCTACTTTCACTCGCCCAAAACATCCTTATGCGAGTGATTTTACTTTTCCCTCAGTGCTTACTGTAGTCCTCAAAAACGATGCTACACCCTGTTTTTAATGACTGTTTTTCGGGTGATTGTGCACGAATTTCCCACTAGATCGGGTTATTTTGGGCCTCTGTTCCGAATCCGTGAATCATTCGCTGAATCACTTCTTGAAGCACAGATGTTGTACATGTGTGGCAGAGCTTATATGATAACCAATATCCTTCGCTTCCAACTGAGGAATGCTATATATTGGAAATTGTTAGTATGCTCCGTTTATGACCTTGGGTTTCTGATGCGGTGAGGTATTTTTCGCGGCCACTTTGAATACGCCGAAGTGTGACGTCATGCGTCTCGCGCTGTTTTCTTTCGTGGTTTCTATTTTTTTGTCTCACTGTATTGGAAAAAAGATTGATGAATCCAATTGTGAAGGTACTTTCTAGCTCTCAGCATTGTTTATTCCGTTAGTATGTGTCAAGTTTCTACGAAAACTCTATTCTACCTTTGAAACTGATAATGTTGATCGAAGTTCACTGAACGACGTGAAAGATGCGATTGTGAAGTTGTGTAAATCGGCTGACCACGTGGAAAGTCGTTTTGTGAGTATCTGGTTTGTGTACTATCTATTTGCCAGTGCTACCACATTGGCGCCGTTGAAGAATCTGCTGCTAAAACGGTGGGAACGGTTGCCCTCCACATAAACTTGTTCAAACCTCCTGAAAAGGTCTGTGAAGAAATTTCCAAAATAGCTTCAGATATATGTTCTTTAAAATATCGTGAGTCGAGTTTAGAGTTTTATTTCAGTTACCATTTAGCTAAAAAGAAGGATCTAACCCAGTTCGATTTCACGAAGGCAAGATTGAAAGAGTTAAAAGAAATCTTGTATGAATGGGGGATTTACGATTGTCCTGGATGTATAGAAAAGTCCGATTATCTGCAACTCGTCATGGAGAAGCTGCCTATTTACGCCCCAGAGGCAGCTGCCGCCTTGGAACAACGAAAAAAGCACGATTTATAGATTGTTGACTCCGTTGAATTTTCCATATGAATTGAGTTTCTTATGTTATTGGTTTTTAATTAAATATTTTGGTTTCCATTTAATTCGATTACTTACTCGTTTTTAAACGGTGCGAGTTTTCTTGCGGCGCGCTTCTCTACGCTGACGATTGAAGTCTTTCGGATGTTATCGACTCCATTTCACAGCAAATTGATTTTGGCGCGATTTAAAACTGGTCGGATGGTTAGAGGTTCTTCTAAATTACAGTGAACGTGCACACATCCTTCGTCACTTTTAGTGAGCTCAGCAAAGTGGACGTCACGAAAATCGATCCGAAGAATGATCTAGGTATCCAGATGTGGTTTTGCTTTTCTTTCGCCTACCTTCGTGATCTTACTGTATAAGGCTAGTTTGCTGTCCGTAGACTGATTTAGCTGCCTTCTTTCTACGTAGGTAAAATACGTTTTTGATGAAAAGAAAGACATACTCACCATTGAGTCTATTCGGTTTGCGGCTGCCAGCCTCTTAATGGGCTTAAAAATATCGCCTACAAATCTCGACTTACAACTTTAGGCTTGTATCCGCTTGAATTTTGACGAATTCCCGGCGACCTATTTTTCACGCACTGCGTTAGCATAGGCTCCGTGGGGCTGTTATTCATGATAACCGCTGATAACGGTTGGTGGAGTCCCAAGAAAGTTTACGAGCTCTTTCCATGAACCTACATCTGTCGACAGCTTTTTTCATATAGGATTACCTATCATTGAATAGCCTTTTTTGTGACCATTAGCTGCGTTATTAGAAGACCATTTTAAAGCATCGCATTCTTATCTACTTGAAACGTAGTTAAGTTCTTACTTGTACTCTACTTTTGGTACGTGGTATAATTCCCAAACAGTGCTGCATCCTGTTTTCAGTGAGCCACAATTTAGATCATCAGCCGACCTCTTGAAACCAGATAACTCGAATCGACTGAATCCGAATACCCTTGGGTCCGCAGCCCCAAAACAGTGTATTGATCGCTATTTACCAAGCAGACTGACACACTTTTATTCTCCTTGTTCATATGTTGACTCGGCACGTCAATTAATTTGTTAGATTTCTTATTAGATTTGCTATCAAAACTGGAGTTTGAATTGCAGCCCATTTGTAATTTTCCGTTCATGGGCATCTGAAGATCATTCTTCAACGCTTTTCAGCCACCATAATGTGTTTTACAAGTCTGAAAGTTGTGATATGCCGTTATGGTATGAGTCACCCAACGTCAGTGTCCGGGGGTACTACTCAGTGTTAGTAAGCGCCTGCACGATAAAACTTGTTACTGAATCATTTGGCATTCGTCTTCTTTGGCTGCCCAAGTGCTTGCGAAATTGCGTGAGATTATTTTAAAATTCAAAATCCCTGCAAAATTTGACTTCCGTCCCGTTGGTGACAGGCGTCGTTCGATTTCATTTGTTCCCAAATATGGCACCCTCCGTCGGGGACTTAAGTGCAAGTTTTTAAAAGCTTACAAAAATGTCGGGTATATCACCTGGCCAAAATGTTGGAAGACCTGGAGCGAGCCTTCTTATTTGGGAATAGGGGGATACTATTTTCCTTGATTCGTGGTTTTGTTGGTCTTCGAGTCGGTGTGTGAAAATCCAAAGGCCATGCGTTCAATATCTGGAGGCTGTCTTCCACTCGATTGCTCTCCACGCTTTTTGAGTCTGCCTCTTTCGCATAGAGACTGTCGAAAAACGTGTATCTGTCGAAATTGTCACATTCTCATTCTGTATTCGAGGTGAGAGTACTGACAACTGTCACATGTACACTCCTAGTGGTGGTCACCGAAGATATCCTCTGACCATTCTTCTATTTAGTATTCTCATAAATAATGTTTCGGAAAATGCGCTTGAAGAATCCAGCGCGTTTGATGTTATATATATGCCTGACACTAAGCCGACCGACAGGGAATGCGTGAACGACATTGTCTTATTCATTCTCTGCCGAAGACATGCTGAACAAGGTGAATGACCGGGCTGGTTTGTATGGAATGCGCTTCGCACCTTCAAAGTGCAAAGTGTTACTTCAAGACTGAGGGCATTCCCACTCACAGTCTGTCCGCTTGATACTGAATCGTTTGCGTACTTGGGCGCCATCATCCCATCAGTTTATGATATTGCTGATGATATATAAACTAGAATAGCAAGGACAATTGTTGCCTTTAACAGCTGTGTAGTCGAAAGCACGTCCGGTTGTCGTTGAAGAGAAGTGTATGTAATGTTTATATGCGTTCTGCTTTGCATTGTGTTCCGGAGATATACACAAACTTGTTAAGGTGGACCACCGTTGTCCCTCTCATTCAGTCTATAGCAAGTGGAATGATTGCGTCAGCAGAATGACTACGAGCCAATGTTTGATCATGCATGTGATAATCTGTTGGTCAAGTAACTAGCCTGTGGTACCTTGGTCATGTATCCTGCATACCAGCTAAACATTTACCGCACGGAGCCTTATAGGTCGAGATCACTAACAGTTGTGCAAAACTGTGTGTCGGTCGTGCAACGACGTATCACAATATACGGACGTTGGTTGTTCCATTTAGTAAAGTGGGTGCATGTTGCCCGGCCGGTTATGTAATTGGTAATCATTCGAATCGTTGATTTATAGACGCCATCCTGGATGTCAGCGTGCCCCACCGGTGTGCATTTGTTCATACCACTTCTGGTTCTGCCAAGCTTGCTTTATCCATTTTTAAAAATCCTTTTTGGTGTTTTCTTCGAGGTTATTTTACGTCACTTTGGTCGTTCATGATCGCTGTTGATGAATGATTGGACAACAGGCCGTTCAGATATCCGCATGGGCAGTCAGATGAAACAGAAATGAAGCTAACGTGTAGGAGTTCCTACTCATCACCACGGTAATGACAACTTTGCAATAGGTTGGTCCCTGACGTTCAACACATTTGTATTTCCTTGTGTCAACGGCTTTCAGCAGAGCACAGTTTTGAGCTGTATGACGTTGAAAGCGGAATGCATAGCGCATTTGTCGGATCTTGCTTGTTTTGCGTCCTTAGAATGTTGTGTGCGTTGAAAAACGCTATCTTTATGTTTCCTGCTTGCGAGTTGCATCATGTGTTTGTGCTGCCTGTCATTTAGTTCACTTACTGTTTGCTGCATGGCTTGGATGTTAAAAATCCGTCTTGTCTACGAAGGATGCTTTGCATCCTCATCACTGTTCATAGGTAACATAAGGTTAAGCTGATTCAGTCATCTTTTGTTTTACACTAGGCGTTAAAGTCCTAACTGTTGGGAACACGACCAGTGGCAGAACAAAATCTATTTTCCTGCGACCGATGCAGTATAGGTTTGTTCGTGCTTTGAATATTAATGACCCCTCCTTTTCCTTTCTGTTTATTTTTGGCTGGGGTCCGCCCCTTCTTTTTGTATCACGTTACAGCATCAGCGCGGACCACTGATGTATTACTGTATTTGGTAATATATGTCCTCGCGATATACTGAGCTAGACGATGCTGAATTAATTGACATATGTTACTGTTCTTAGTGGGAGGACAATAAAATACCCCGTTTTGATTAAATTTCCTCGCAATGGATTGTTGCAATGAACGGTTTGGTACGGTTCTTACCACTATGTTTATGGAGAAACAGGCCGCAGAACTGTTGTCTGAATTATGCCTTCATATTTCGGTGATGGTTCTCTCGTGGCAGATAATCCAGTGACAGCACAAAGTTTGCCAGGCCGAATGAACTTCACACACCCCAACTTGCGGTTCGCTATGGAAATTGACATGTGCATCCGGGTGCTAGCGGATGCTTTCTTTCAGCGTTGTGTCCGCCGTGGGTCAGTTTCTTATCACGACCTTTTCAGTACGTACACTGTTTGGTAGAGCCATGCACATTTGAGCTGAGAATGCTATCCAGAATAGGTTAGTTCCGTTGCGGAGTACACTGAATTTGAATGGTTACCTCAAACCGTGTGTTGCGGAATTTAAACGGCCCCGCGATACCGAATTTTGACCATTACCTGCCCTTTGTTTGCTTGCTTTTCTTCCTCCTTATTGCGGAAACGGCGTCTTTAAATTAATTAAGTGTCCTATTTTTAATTTTATCAGCAAGACCCGCAATGTCAACTCTCACTCGTCTTGTTTACAACACTTTTGGATTGCGACGCTTTACTTGAAACAGTCGTTGTCCGAGTCAGCCAAATCGGATATGGATGGGAACGGGGAGCCGGATTGCACCGGTTGTGAACTGAAGTCATTTAGTAAATCCTAAAATGAGTCCTACCATTGGTCACTGAGACGAGTGACGCCACAATGGTCTGTCAAAAAGAAGAACCCTCATTGTCCATTACTCGTTGAACTGTAAGGATACAATTTCAATGCGATCGGACAATTCCGTTTGTAGTTCTGTTTCTAACGACAGATTGCTGAACACTGCGTTCTACCGAAGCCATCCCTATCCAAAATTTCAAACACGCCTTGCCTGTCCAGCAACAGTATATTTTAGGGTTGTCACTGTAGTAATATTTGGTTGGTAACTAATATTTCGGTTTTATTTGCTGTCTAAAAAGAAGAACCCTCATTGTCCATTACTCGTTGAACTGTAAGGATACAATTTCAATGCGATCGGACAATTCCGTTTGTAGTTCTGTTTCTAACGACAGATTGCTGAACACTGCGTTCTACCGAAGCCATCCCTATCCAAAATTTCAAACACGCCTTGCCTGTCCAGCAACAGTATATTTTAGGGTTGTCACTGTAGTAATATTTGGTTGGTAACTAATATTTCGGTTTTATTTGCTGTCTCGAATGCAAACCCGTGGTAAAACCTGCATCGTTTGTTGTATGTACTCGCGAAGACGCAACGAAATTTATTTGAACATAGAACATACATCTTCAATCTGTCTACCTTATTAAGTGTTCATTAATTTTTAATGACCTCAGTATTGCTACACACCTACGTCAACAACTTGAAAATATTGCTTACGCTTGGTTATCATTGTCAACGGATATAGTTGAAGGTGCGCGAAAAGGCGAACGTGCTTTAGCCTTGTTGAGCATCAATTACACTTGCGTCGCAAAACGTAGGCACTCATGGAATGGGTCAGTTTATACTCGCGCAATGGTTTGGCCTTTCCATTCTGAGCGAGTGTTGTGGGAACCCCTGGCAACTAATCGTTTAGATTTCTTCTGCGTATCTCATGGTTGGTATGTGTACAAGAACTCCATTTTGTCTACTGAAATCTGATCTGGTTGTATTACTGTCTGCGGCACCACCTCCTTACTTCACTGTAATAATCTCGATACTTGAAGCTTATTCAGTCCTTCATATTGGAAGAGTGACTTAGCAGTCAACATGAATTTATGGACTGTTTTGCCTTGATAACGAAATGGACAGTTGTTAAAACTCAGATGACAAGACTACTCGGCTAACTATGTTTACGTCGGTGAGTTCGGATGCATCACTGATGATCCTGGTTAGGTTGCACATTCAAGTTTTCAGCACAACCTAGTTTAGACGGACATAGTTGAGCATTTGCATACGGTAATTTGGTTGCGCATAATGTGAGGTCAATGGCGCAGTGGCCAACACGGTTGCCTCATGAAAGCATGGTCGGAGTTCTAATCGTGGTCATGGCAAGGATATGCACTACTGACGACCTCTAGCAAGAGCAAACGGTATACATGGCACTTCCTTTTTTAGGAAGTCCATGGAAGTGCTCAAGTTCTAATCATCAGTGAGTGACGTACAACTTACGTCGGCGAAAATCTCCTACCATTTGTTCGTAATCAACTGCGAACGGTGGATTAGGTGTTGGTCAGCTTTAGAATCCTTCTGTAATGTAGATACTGTTCTGGCTCGAGAGTTAGACTTCATCTATGAGTCATGTTCCTTCTGCTTACACTGACTGGACGAACACTAGTGTTCACGGGTGTTATAAACTGTAGTGACATGTATGCTCAAGTCAACGCGGCAAACGTTTGCAGTGGAGTTAGCGTAGCTAAATAAGACTGGCAATCGGCCCACGCTGTTGGCAAAGGATGGTCTCAGTTGCTAAATAAATGAGATTTTCACAGAGCGCACAGTGGACGGAAAAAGGTCCATTCACAACGAGACTGGACCTGGAGGCAGTGAAGTTTGTGTTGGATGGTTTATAGGCATAAAGAAAAAGTTAATGGAACTGAATTGAAGGTAAACTCAGTACGGCTGTTGGCTAAAATCGTTTGAGCAACGAACGTTGAAGTAACGTTCAATCAGACATGCGCAGTTCATCTGTGAGACCGAGCTGGTCTAGCGGCTAGGAAACTTGCAGTACTCATTGTCTGTCACGTATGTGTCGATTGAGTAATATTTTAAAACCCTCAACCGATTCAGCCGTGACCACAGAGTTGACAATGCGCTTCAATGTGAACAGGTTCTAACTGTGAGTCAGTTCTGTCTACGAAGTAACCTGCTCGTTCTGAACTCAGTTTCTGAGAGTGACCTCTCAAACTTTCATCCTTGTTTAGTGGGAGGGGATTGGCTGGTGCATGAACTGGAGTCTGGAATATTTTGTAGGCACTCGTTAGGTCTCTCCTGAGTTGTCTGTAATTCACCGAGAATTGACCTAATTCTACCCGTCTTTCCGAGTTGGGGTTTCCCGGAACCCCATAATTCTTCTACTGACCCATCTTTAACATCTTCCGTAAGTAACAAATCTTTTTTAAGATGACGACAGGCCTGTATGTTCGTTTCAAGCTGTGGCCGGATTATGGGGATGAACATAGTGGGAAACACTTCGGGATGGAAGGTTCCACAGAATTCTTCTTAACAGGTTCAGGGTTATTTGTGCCCCTTTTCCGCAATGGCTGCACAGTTTGTAAACAAACCCAAATTGTCAGTCATTGTAGTCCCTAGGTTTCTTTCTTATGCTGACACAAGCAGGTTTGTGCCGCCAGGGCAATAGTCAGTAAAATTTTGTTGCAGAACGTGCAGAACATTACACTTGTTTACATTGAACGGTAAGTTACTTTCTATGTACCACTGATTTGGACAGTTCAAATCGTCTTATAAGGTCACCGCATCTTCCGGGTAATGTAGAACTGTCGGAGAATTGTGTCATTAGGTTAGATCAACATCGGCGATTTGACTACATTGGGTATTTCAAGAACAAAAAGAATGAATAAGAAAGGTATCACGATTGTTCCTTGCGGAACAGTTGTTGGTAGCGAACCACTCTGATAACTGTCCATTCGCCTTGACTTTAAACCTACGTTCACTTAGGTAGTATTTTAACCAGGTTAGTAAGCGGTCATCAAGGCCATGACTATTCAGTTTCTGCAGAAGGATGGAATGAGCAACCTTATCAAAGGCTTTTGGAAAAGTCAAGGTAAACCACGTCTGTGTTCAACCGTGCGCCTACAGTCTTCGTCCAAACATCATGATCAATCAGCAGATTCGTGACGCATGAGTATCCCCTACGAAAACCATGTTGCTCCTTGGTGATGAGTTGGAGGTCTTCAACTTTAGCCCGGAGAGAGTCATCTAATAAGCTCTCCATCACTTTAGAGACCACTGAAAGCAACGCTATTGGTCGATAGTTTGCTGGGTCATCTCCATACCCACCTTTGAGGATAGGTGTGATTGTGAAGAATTCTCAGACTCTCAGTAGACGGGTGGTTGATAAGGAGCGGTTGAAAATGTTGTAAGCGGTTCTCCTAATTCCTTGGCGCAACTTTCAAAGAAGACAAGGGGATATCAAATCCCAGCCGAGTGATTTGTGGTTTATCAACTCCTGTTACTTGACTGTGACTTGTGACACTGGAATTTGAGGTAATTCTATCACGTTGCCCCCTGTGCGCTCAAAAGTCGTTCGTGGTTTGCAACTATGGACACTTGTGTACTGTTTATCCAGAGTGTTGCCCGCTTATGCTTGTGTATTAGTAAGTCCACTGTAATTTGCAGTTGCGAAATACTAACCTTATTTCTTGTGTATGCTGCGATACTGCTATCGAATAGCTTAGGACTCACTCTCAACTTTTGGGCAAGACCGCGTTGATAGCAAAATCGGTCCTCTCTGATAGCAGCCGTGGTACGATTGCGCCACATGACATACTCAACAAACGCAAGTTCAGTTTGTTCTAATTGGTACCTGTTCCAGGCTGAACGTTTCAGTGTAATCAAACGTTTGGTTCTACTCCCTAGGCGTCTGGGTTTTCTACTAGACAGGGGAGAGTTCAGTGGAACATGGTTGTAAACGGCATCGAAGATTTCCTCAGCCATAAGGTGCCGTTGATCATACAGGCTGAGTGTAGTGAAGTACTCAGACTGTTTATTCTTGCTAAGCCATGTCTTCACCTCTGTGAAATCTGCCGCGTCGTAGGCCTCTAGATCTGTATTCTGGGGAATGTATTTTTTAGTTCCTTGTAAATAGCTGAATTCAATCATCTCATGATAACTGCGACCAGATTAAGCTGTAAAATTTGGATTGCTCATCATATCAACCTTATTGGCGAAAGTTGTCCAACAGCAATACCTTATCGTCAGCATAATCAAGATCAGTCAGTCTTTCACCAGGTAGGAGGTCCACGCCGGCATCATTTGAGTGCCGCAGACAGTCCTCCATTATTTCGTCTATGACGAAATTGAACAAAAATGGTGAAAGGGGACAGCCTTGACGTACGCCGCTCCTGGTGCTGAAACTGTCAGACAGTTCACCGTAAACCCTAACCTGAGCTGAAGTATGGAAATAAAGCGTCGACAGTGTGTGTAGATCGGTCCACGGAATCAAACACCACCTTTGTGGTCCCGAATACGACGATTGTTGGCCGGCGGTGCACATGACGCTGCTCCAGAATTTGACGAAGGGTAAAATGTGATCTATACAACCCCGCCCAGGGCGAAACCCTGCCTGTTCTTCCCTAATGTTTACTTCCCGAAACTGCAGTGAGTCGACGAAGTATAATTGATGCTAGAACCCTTGAAATGACTGGGGTCAAACTAATCCCTCTATGGTTTTCGCAAGAGCCCCGGGCTCCTTTCTTAAATATGGGAACTATTATCGAGTGACCCCAGCACGGAGGGATGGTCTCCGTCGTCCACACAAGTTGAAACAACTGAGTCAATGCCTCTACTAACGCCTCGCCACCTTCTTTGAAAAGTGCCGGCACGAGATCATCTGGGCCAGCAGCCCTATTACGATTGAGAGCCGAAAGGCAATTGCGGACCGGGAAAACCCCCTTCAAAGTTTCCCTAGTTGGGGGGTGATTCAAATCTACTGATCAGGGTGCTACATTACAGGTTTGGTGGACGCAACTTACAGTGAGAGTAGAAGACCTAGCTAATTGGCCTCAAGTGTTCCGCCCAACTCTGTAACCTTCTGGACACGTTATAGATTAGTGTGCCATCTGTCTCACTGATAGCCTTGCTGACAGACAGTCGCCTGGGACCAGTGGCACGCCTAATCTTGAAGAGTCCGCCGATGTTCCCTGAAGCAAAAACAGTTTCCATCTCCTTAGCTTTCTCCATTAGTCAAGACTCAGGATCGGCGACCAGGTTATGTTTCAGCGTCCTACCAAAGAATTACTCTGATACCTAGTGTTCGTTTAACGCACGAACCACCTGGCCGTATGCTACAGTATCTGCTTCTTAAATTGTTTGTGAGATCTCGGTCCAGCAGCTAGTTAGATCTTCGGAGTATGTACCATTAAGGCAGCTTTCTAAGCTGGTTTGGTACCAATGCTTTACCGATGGTAAAGCCAAATTCTCGACAGCTAATCGTTTGCTGTCGGTGGGGCCGTTTCGCAGCAGAAAGTGAGAACAAAACGACAACGTACCAACGCATGATCTGAATCCAAGCATGTGCTCCAATAAGAACGACAGTCTTGAATGGAACCACGCCACCTATGACTAACAGCTATATGGTCTATCTGAGATCAGGCCTGATTCGGAGAAAGCAGGCGCCAAGTATAGCAACGACGTGCACGATGTCTAAAACTAGTGCTGGCCAAAATTAGCTTACTCTCAGCGCATAGCTGTAATAGTCGCCCGCCATTATCCGAGCGATGTGATGCTTTCCCAAACCCACCACCTAAACCAGAATCGGCCACACTAAAACGGCCGACCTGGACGTTCATATCTCCGGTCAGAATGACTGTAACAGAACCATGTGACGGCGGAAGAGAGCGGCCAGATCCGTATAAAAGACGTCCTTGACACCGAAGTCAATACAGTTGGCTGGCGCATAGCCAAAAACTATGGAAAAATTTCTAGAGATTTTGATTCTAGAACTGGCGTTAACAGAACCTGCCTATCGGATTACAAGAAGTCTACTAAAAAGAATCCACTCCATCAGTGCGGCCGTGACCATCGTGCTGAGAATCATACCTGACCAGTAGCGGCGGTTGTGCAGCTACTCGAAGTGCGTAAGCCGCATCGGATAGACAGTGCGGGTGCAATTAGTTCAATCCGTT
>LOND01002331.1:43834-55460 GCA_014220965.1 Paragonimus kellicotti
TAATGGACATCCTATACCGTTCATTCGCCAGTCGAGTTGCATCTCAACGATGTTAATCTCCTCGTTCCAGGAGATATTCCTTCGGGTGATGATCGGACGGATAGCAACTTCGGCCCGAAGCGCGAAATACTGCTGGTTGGAATGACGTTCTAGCAACTTCTACCTGACGGTCCTAATCCAGACTAAAACCGATCGTCGAACATCAGTTTGAGATTGAGTCTCAGGAAGTAACTCCTTCCTCATTTTATGCTCGTGTGGTCTCAGTCAGTGCAACCGGGCAGTTCGAAGTAGACCGAATTCAACCACATTTTATGTGGAATGTGAACATGTTGAACCATGCTGACAAACATATGTATATCAGGCGATTCATTGGCTATTAGTTGCACTCTTTATTGTCAACGGAGGCATATTAATTACTATTCCCTGTATTCATAGCTTTCGTGTCAACTAACGCTATCTATCCATCTAGCTACATCTTACTATATTACACTACAACATATTATGCTATACTAAACTATTCTTATACCACTTGGAAGTCGTTTGAAATAACTGTCCAAAGGTTCACTGATTCGATCCCCCATTCAAACTATCTTCACCTGATTAGTCCAAACAAAGAAAAAACCGATCGTAGAATGCTGGTTGGAC
Organism: Paragonimus kellicotti; assembly: GCA_014220965.1. Lineage (NCBI taxonomy): Eukaryota > Metazoa > Platyhelminthes > Trematoda > Plagiorchiida > Troglotrematidae > Paragonimus > Paragonimus kellicotti. The sequence goes on from LOND01002331.1 coordinate 44,480, forward strand.
AGTGATCGTCATGGGACCTTATTCATTTTCTTATCCTTACGGCCGTAGCCAGTACATTTAGACATAAACTGTGTTCATCTGCACAAACGGTAAGAAAAGCAAGATATAATTCAATTGTTATTGCTTGATAGATGTTTCAGCATGTCGATTATACTGTTTTGATTAGGCTTGATTACAGGTTTTATCCATCTCATTTTATATCCGATCTACCCTTTGACGTCACTCTGCAACTAGACACATTTTTAACCAGTGAAACAACTGTGAATATTTTGGGTGGCGTTGTTTACTCCTCCTTCGGAATAGCACTGGACTGTCCGATGATGACCGAATCTGAGTGTCGGTTTTGCTGTAACACTTTAAAGAAAAACTTTTGTTTTTATCATCAGTTCAACAACTTTTTTAAATATCTTGTAGGCTTATCATCCTGTGCATGCTTTATTGTGTCGTAAACTCGAAGGTACATTCTATCGCTGACCTCGATGCCTTGGTTTACACGTCAGCAATTCGAACAAGCACAACCCAATCGAAACGGATAAGTTTTCGCGTGAATAAGTTGAATGACAACACGTTTCTCCATAGATTTTCTACTGCTCGATCGTGTTGGGGAATCATCTATGGAATGTATGTTACCCTCAACCGCAGTTGGACGACTTTCTAAATCTTGTGGGACACAAGTAGGATCATTAGTTGAAATACAGATTACAAACCAGACAAGATTTCTGTCACTATTACCGCGGAATTGCGGATGTTGGATTCTAGCTGAGACATGACATATGTACCAGAATAATAACAAGTGATAATCTCATGGCAACAGCATCACCTTATCTGCTATGGTGTGTAGGAGAAATGAATTATATCAGTTATAACAGAGAATCAATTACTTTAGAGTGTGAACAAACTCAATGCAAAGTGGATGATATAATCGGTTAAATTTTCTACTAACTCAACAACATTAATTTCAAGCTAGTTAGATTAACCTGCTTCGTTTCAGCAATTTTTTTCGACGATTTTGAGCAGTTCACAATCACTTGCGGAATAATTAAACATTAGTTTTCCCAGAAAAACCCTCGAAATGAGCGAATGAATATTTGGCCTCATAACCCATCGATTTCGCACCATCTATCTTGCACTAACTTAGCAATACATGTTCCAAACGATAATATTAATAGTAATACTCATCATAATATAAAACCGATGCATGAGGACAAACACCCCAGGCTTGTAAAACTAGGGTCACAAGTTCGACTCCTAAATAATTCTTTTAGCAAAAGTCGAACTTCGTGAGAGAAAATAACCATCTACCTTCCATTTTGAAAAGCACTCTCTCACCGGGATTGGAATCCACAACGCACTCATAGTGAGAGTCAATAGTTTAGCTGATTGCAGTAATTTGTGGTTCGGAACTCACAATGGTATTTCTTCGTGGGCCACTATCCCAAATGATTATCGATAAGCGTACGTAGAACCTCAATTTTGAGTTTGGTACGACTATTTTAATGATTATGATAAACCAGATTGTGTGGTCATTCCATTTTGCTTTGAAACTGCTTCATCGTTTGACATGTTTGAGACAAGCATTGTACAAATAGCAAGACATATGTTTTCCTGTTATTTTCTCACATTACTCTACAAATCGGCAGGTAAACTGTAGAATTTACCAATGCGATATACCTTTGGAACCAGTAGAGCCTACAAGATCTCAGTTTAGCGGATATCCAGACTGTAGGTTGGTCGTTTAACAGCTATAATTATAGACCGCCTTGTCGTGTTGAATAAGGGCAGCTCCACGCACTTTTGTCTAAGCATGGTGATCTGGGCGGTTGCATTTAAATTCCACCCAAGATTGCCTGTTTGCTCAAGTCGCCCGATGCAAACGCATCCAAAACCATCGTTAACTAACCTGTTGCGCCTGAAAGTGGTCATATCAATAGTAATTTCAGGAATTTTTTCCGTGTAAGTTGTTTTTTGTTCATCGTTAAAACCAACAGTGTATCCGTAGTATGTCCATAAAAAACTACATCCGATACTATCCACGCGACGACAGATTTAGCACTGATTCGGAAAAGTTAACCGGTTCACTGTTCTGTGGTTTCTTGAGGTGATCACTGCACAATCTAGCCGAAACTTTCGGCAAGTGCATCAGTTTGACTTTTTTGACACCCTTGATTCTGTTGGCCGCCTGTACGATAAGTATTTCAGTCTCACAAAGCACGTGATCATTCTTTTTGTTAGCATTTTGCATTATGTGGTGCTCATTAATTAACAGTGTTCATCCCTTTTTTATTTGTACATTAGTACAGCAATTCGCTTTGGGGTGGTGGATTATCAATCCGGAGGTGCGAGTATTCCAACACTTGGCGGAATACCTCAACGCGGGGGAGGTACGTCCAAAAGCCCACAGCGAGCGGATCGGGGACAGCATGGGCGACCGGATATCATCGCTCAACTTGATCGGACGAGACATGGCATGTAACATGGGATGACCAGTTTGGAGCCACGATTATTCCAACAGGGTGAAATATCTCGAGGCGGTCGCGGAATACGATCAAAGCCCACAGTGGATAGATTACGGACAACACGAGCGACCGGACGAACCATCGCCCAACGAGATCGGACCAACGGACGAGGAATGGCAGGCGGAAAACTCCCGACAGAAGGCGTCGGTCACACACACAAACCGGGCAGAAGTGCACACGACGTGTGAGCGGAAACCGGGGTGTTGTGGACTGGAATTCTGATTCATAAACGCGAGCGCGCGCGTAGCATGGCAACCAGCGAGTTGGACAAGTATTGTGCCTTTAGTTGGACGTCTTTTCGCTAAATTGGGCTACCGTAAGTTCACATGATTCTAGGATTTTTTCGGCTTTCCAGCTGTATCCAGTTGTTCATTTTTTGGCTCGCAGGCTTATTCTTGGTGTGGTCATTATTTGTTGATAGAGGCGTTCATAGAAATGAGTAAATTATGGTGAGTCAGTTGAATTTGTTTGCAGATAGATTATTGTTTACGTCAGAAAATACGTAACCCACGTCTTCTACAACCGCGCAATATATGCAACTGGAGAAAGCAGTGAAGTGAATTAATGCGGCGGATATTTACTTTCTCTGTTCCGCTGTCAAACTTCCAACCACAGGGCGTCAAAATTCCTTATTTTGCTCAATTTAGCGTGACGCTTTCAGATTTCTGTCAATGTCTTCCCTCTTCTGAGTGATCAAGTCCGTATTACATTGAATAAACCAGCTTTCGTAACGTTTGCATTTTTGTAATACAAAACGTTGCTATTCTAGTTTGAGAATTCATGTCTAAAATAATGTTGGAATTCCTCGGTGAATAAAGTACAGACCAGACCTCCAACGTTTTACATGCGCAAGGAATCACACACTAGATACCGCGTTATATTTACCGCACTTTGTAGGCTCAAGGGATTGGAAAATTCTAGTGGTTAACCCATGCTAGCCTACTGCAATCGTCTGAAACAGTTCGAAATAGACAATGAGTTAAAGGTCATACGGGGAGGAATCTAGAAACTGTGTAACAGGCAAAGTTGCATGTACACAGACAACTTCACTGCAGCAATAAACGGGTCACTGAATCATTTAGGCTGACATGCATGAGAATCGATGCTCCCCGAAGATAAGTTCAATCGTCTTGCTCACCACATCTGATATGTAGTTGCGTGTGTATGCTTGAATGTGAACGCAGAAGATGTTTGTCAGCTTGATGCAATCTTTTTTCGGTACTGTGTGATATTCTATTCGTGTTCTCTAATACCCTTTTGTCTTGCACGCATACGTTGTAAAGGAAATTACACAGTGAACCGTTCAACCTACAAGTATCGTCTGAAGTTGATCTAACTAAATTCTTTATTGTGATTTGGTATCATTCATATGTCTCAATAACCACAATGCAGATAAGCTGATTAACTCAAGGTGATTGTGATCATATAGGTTTGATGCTTGAGAGAATAAGAATTTCTGTCCTTATTTCCAACTTTCCTTCTGAATACTTTGATCTTGTGAGCTCAAATGTAAGCGAAACCGTCGTGCATTTTGAGCTTGGAAAGATCACGAATAGAATACAACACTTTGCTTTTTCAGCATGTCTGTTCACAGTCAAGGAGCATTGGTCAATCTATATCTATGCTATATCTATCCTCACTAATGTACGATAAACAACCATCGAAATCATTTAAATCAGTCTGGATTACAACTGACTTTACGATACGATTGCATCGGCCGAGGTCAAACAAACAGGTTTAAATTAAATGACCTCATCCGAATGAGACCACAAGAAGAGTAGCTTTACTTATTTTTCTAAATACAGAGTAACCAACACCACCATTTGGATCTGAATGTGATAGTCAATCATTTTCAAGTTTTTCGAACAGAATTTTGGCATGCAACGTGAGACTAACTGAACAAATCAAAGAACCTAAGATTCGCTCATAATCGTTCATCGGCATTTCTGTCATTGCCTGTTAATTCCTTCGCGAGCTAACTCACTGTTTTATTTTGGATTATGTCCATGTTGTCTGAACAAATATAGTTAATCAGCTGTTGCCCACAATTAGTCTCCTGAAATTATCATTTTTGTGACAGACTAAGACTCGCGATGTCATTTGGTTTATGTTAATGAACGGTTTTGAAAATGAAACCTTGTATTTTGAGTTACTTCCACACAAAGGACAACCAAAGCTCGAGATATAGCGACAATATTAGTCAAACTGATCCTTTGTTGAGGCAACCAAAACACTTTTTTGTGTGCGACGAAGTTTGATCCCGCATGTACAGAATAGTTCAGCAAAGTTTAGAAAAACACAGTCTACAAAATGACTCCATTTATACATGGCTGCCTGTTTTACACCGTTACTGCACATGCTATCGTCTCAACAAGCCTCACATTTCACAGCTGAATTACTAACAAGCTGGATTATGTTGTGTTTTAACCAATGCGTTTTATAAGCGTGCTACACTGAACATATCGCTGGCTACATCTTACAACCAAAAACTCATAATCCTTTCTGCATTTTTTGTCGTACACGAAATGCAAGTTGAGTAATGACTGCTTAATAATACAATTACATCGGACACAGACTCACCTCTATGAATATTTCCGATACGTGCATAGCTCTTTATGTGTGCCAGCGTATCCAAAACTCGGGATCGGTATATTTTCTAAGAAATGAATTTAGCAAAGGGCGCGATTGAACACTGCAACCGAGGACGAAGCGATGCGGCTTGGCCTAAAGCAAAGACCGTGGATACATAGAGAGCACAGTGGGTAGGCGGATTGCAGGAGTAAGGAGGAGAGTGATACCGATTCGACAGCCGCTAGAGACTAGCGGCTGGACCGTACGATCAAACTCGTGTTAGATCAACTTACTGGAGGGGACGCAGTTTTGTAGTTGAGGGTCTTGTTTTTATACTTGTAGTAGAAACAAGGTTGGAACGATTTGTTGCGGAATTTCTGTCTTCTTCATCCTCTTCCAATATTGGTAGATTCATTCCTGGATCTACCATGACGAATGCTTCTTGAAATTGCTGGTAAAACGGTTAAGAATTTGGTAGCGCAGAAGTAAAATAAAAAGAATTAGCTAAGGGGGATTAATGGGGAAAGTTGATTGTTACGAGCTTGACACCAATCATTCTGATTCACAGCACTCACGTTCTGCTCATTCGGTAGGCAATTTTGAAGTGAAACACTACACTGGACATATTCTGTTGTTGAAATCTGGCATCAGTACACATTTATTATCAGGCAGAATTTTAGGCAGCACTACGCCCATCTTAAAACAGTTCCCGGGAAGGTAATTGTGTGTGGATGGCAGCATAACTAACGTACTGTACAGGGACACCCTTTTCAGTCCACGGCTTCTGCCTGAAGTTATATAATTATATTTCCACATCTTAACAGTGTACGGTTGTTGTAAATTTAGAGGATCGCCAGATTACATTTTTGCTTTAGGATGACATATCACGTTTACGTAAGTTTGGTTTTTATGCTTAGACTTTGTGACAGACTAATCGTGTACTGCAAAAATTACAATATCGTTTTTCATAAGGTCTTCTTGGAATTGGTAAACGCGTTTCACAGCCACTCCAAAACTCGTTAACCCCATCCTAGTGGATTTATTCTGTTGAGTATCTGGGTTGGCTAGCCCGATGTTACCACGAGAATTCTCAGAATGAACATCAAGGAATGGTTTTTCACATGAGGATTAGCTGCGAAACAGGCGAGGTTCTCCCGGTGAAGATACAGTCATGGACAATGAGCGATAGTACTATCAAAGCCTACTGGATTCACGATGGACAACCGGTTCTCTTATAAGACGCCACAAGGTCTACGACATGGTGAAATCATTCAACTTTCCGGTGACTTCGAAGATGATAGGAAAACCTTACAGGCACTATGCGCGATAGTGTAAGGTTACACACAAATGACACATTGTATTAGCGCAACAGTCATTCCCGTCAACTGGCGCCGTTATCCCTGTCTGTATCATGACCTCCGACTCTGTGGATAGTTTTATCTCGCCTTGACTGACTTATTGATCCATTCGAAACTGCCGTCTTAGTGTCGTCTTTCACCTGCTCGTAGAGTCTGACCCTATCACATGCTGCTGACACTTAGGCTGACAAATTCAGGCACCTGATTGTTCAAGGATGTTTAGTAGTGAAGAGAGTATACTATGCTAAAGCGCAGGCTCCAATCCACACGAAGTGACGAAAGTGTGGAATGAATGTTGCCAATACCAGTTTGGCATTAAAGTGTGAAAATAGTTTGCTTTACAACTAGCACAGAAAATATGTGTAATAACATACCGATGAGAAACGGGTATGTATGATTCCAAAACAGTGTTACGATCACGTCAGAATTTGTGCCCTTAGTTAGATGAAAACTATTTCATTCTTTTCTTTCTGAGAGAAGCCATATATTCTTGTTAGTACTGGACAGACGAAAGATCAACTAGTAGGGTTAATTCAGGGGCAAATACTTCTTCGGTAGAATAGGAGAGCTATAATAAATGTTGACAATTAAACCACAGTCAGTGTCACTTTTGATATCCTCCCGTTATCCTCCGGTTAAATACATTTAAGGAGACCTCAAAACAACGTTGTCCCCAATCAGTTCAATTGCCTTACTGCGTTCGCACTAGGCATTCTTGTGTACATATTCAAGTTACATTTGGCATTCGTTTGATCACAATAAATTTTAATTGGATTGTACAGTGTTCCACCATGTTGTATGCTTACGTACGGATGGCAACGTTAAGCACTGCGCAGCCAGTATACTATTCCGGACGCGACCGTTAGAATGTGTAGATATATTATCCTATTTTAACGTAATAAATAGTAACAATTCTACTGAATAGATTGTATGCCACCTTGTGCTCTTAATTTCCCAAAGTGCCCCTGTGAGTAACGGCGTCATGTGAGACGGAATGAAACACGGCAAGTCTGGCGGCCATGAAGGAAACAGTCCAACCAAAGTAAAAGTTCCAATTCGATTGAACGTAATCTGAGACAGACTGTGATCTTTAGTGGGCTACACACTGATCGAGCTAATTTCCATGACGCCAGCAGTGCTCGTAGTCACACGAGTGCAGTCAGTGGAAAACTTGTTGACAGACGTCATAGACTGGCCCAATCACATTCTCTATTCCCTAGGTTCGCTTAGCCTAGAAAGTTCATATCCTTATCGTCTCTTATTTCGAACGCTGTATTGCGCTCGATAATGGTAGAAATCGCAATATTTAAGTTCTCGCTAATAACCTTGATTATAACTCAATAAGCCAACTGACTCCATCCGATTCACGGTAGTAGAAACCTTGTCAGCATCAGTTATTAGATAAAAATTGCCCACCTTATAAGTAGACTCATTACCAACGTCATGAAGCCTTCCCAAGCACAAGTGGAGCCAGGTAGCACATTTTCAAATTGCCCAATGGATACTTGTCTACTTTCGCTTAACTGATCAAAACGCTAAAGTCAAAATTGTGTTTCTTGTAGTCAACTCCTTCTAGAAAAGTGCACCTTCTGTTACAAAAAACCCGGCCAAAGTAGCGCAAAAATAAAAGTAGCATTATGTTAATATTTTTACCAGTGCATATGCTACTCAACGTATTCCATCATTGAATTACGAATTAAGTAGTTTCTGTTCCTCTAAGGAAAGGTGAATTCCGTTTACTGTATAGTCTGCCTGTTGTTGCTAAGACCTAGACCAATAAGTGTTCTGATTAAATTGTTCACAACAAGTTGTGGGCGAGTTAATGACTTATTTATAGTTCTATCATTAACTATCTTCCCTGAAACTCAATTTTACGATAGATCTGGGTCAGTAAGCGTGCAGTACTCATTTCGTAAGTTAGGAGGTCCTACTGGATATCTCCATGGGTTCACCTGCCTCGTAGCTGCCAGCTTTCCTAACAGATATATTGTGTCATTCTAACTAGCCAACAACCTTAATTCTCCGAGTAAAACGAAGACAAGAACACACGTGCAAATCATATTCCTCCTTGTAATAACCTATGAACCTGTGAATGTGAGTTAGAGACAGTGTTTTGTAACTTTACTAAGCTACCTATTCAAGGGATATTTAGATTTAACTCCAATCAGAGACCTTCAATAAATGTCATATTCATAACATATATACCTCAAAATTGTTCGTATGAAACAGAGATCACCTTAAGTCATCGCTTTGCATAATCAGTTGGTTCAATGAATTTCCGGGATTCGACGGGATTACCGATCAATGTTGTCACATTCACTAACTTTTCTATTCTGTCCACATACGTAGCGAATTGACGGCCAAATATATGTGATCGACGGTTAACAAGAGTGTATGCACATGCGACAGCTGCGATCAATTGTGGGTGATGTTCAACTTGAAATTAACCAAATCCCCTACTACTCATCAACAATTTATTGAGTGACCAGAGACGCACAGTGCTTGATCTGTGCATGATCTGTGTTTAGTAGACTGCTGTCGGTACCACATCGGGCAAGTTGGAAGGAATGCAGCAGGATGAACTATCAGTCACACTCGTTGGAGTACGACATACTAATGAACGCGCTTAAGTAATTCCGGGTATGTAAAAGTTAGTGTACATTGACGGTTCCCAAACTTTTCCAGCTTTTCTCTTCGGTAATTTCCTAAATCAATCTTATTTGCCCCCTCACTCACATATGAGTGGATGTTTGCTTCTCATCCCTGTTTACGCAGTTGATCTTCGCTAATTATCAGTCATTTGTCAACTAGCTCTGCACGTGTTTTTCGTCAGTTCACCTGGTCCAATGCAAACCAGTTGAGGTGGATTCGCTAAGTTGGAAAAGTACAATTTTGGCGATTGGTTGGATTGTAGGGGGCAGAATGTTTTCTCATCGCTTTGCTCCCAGAAGGTGGGTTCGGGTGGAGACTCTCTGACCAGAGTTACATTGTTGGCATGGGTATTCCCACAATGCGAATTGATAGTGGTCGAGTCCACATATTGACCACTACTCGGTCGGCTAGTGAGATGAGTTGGTATACGAGTACAAAACATTCCTCCTTTCAAAACAAATTAATATCATTTGGGCTGCTCACTTCCCTGTCCACCCGTGTACGGTGTTCCAGATATGGTATTCAGTCCGTTAAAATCATGAGGTCTATTTAATCACGTAAGAAAATCGATATCATTCACTGATTGGTATTCATCATAGGCTACCTGGAATATTGATACTGATAAGCGATTGCATGTGCAGCCGATCGGTAGCAAGACCCATGCTTATTTTATGTCCTATTCAAAACGGAAGATCGATATCCACTGTCCATTATCCACTTTGTCCAGGATTTCATTAATATAGTCGGACGACGAACCACTCAAGAAATGCAGTCAATTATCAGACTGCTAAGTCACTGGTTTTGGAAAAGCTTTTAACAGTCCGAATGCATCACAAGCCCTCGTTGTCTTGACAGTTTTCCGAATCTAATCAACGGAATTTCCCGGAATCTCTTCTGTATCAAAACCTCTTGTAGCATGTTACTAGTGATATCCACTGTAGTGTTCGTGCTGCTAACTGTGGTGCACCGCATCTTTGACTTAGGTCGTAGTACAGAATCTATAAAAAAGAAAACTCCATACCATCCGTTTGTTTACTGAACATTTGTCCGGCTAAGTTGCACACTGTCGCTTCGCATCAACACGGCCAACGAGACCTTTGTTCAGAGTCTGAATGAGTGAACTGTGTTGTCCCTGATTCATAGCTAACATTCTTCTAGAATGCGATTTTAAGAAAAAGTGAATGAATTTCCTTTCAGGTAGTTTTGTTTCAGCATCCAAAATCTTGCTGGGGGTAGTAGATGCTCTGTTTTCTATATAGACTAGTGTTTCTGCCTTTGTATAAATTTGGATGGTTGTGCCCCCTAAATCCGTCTGTATCTTCTTTGGCTTGCGTTGCTTCTTTCATTGTGTAAACTTCTATGAATGGACCATCACTTAATTGATTGCAGTTGTCGCATTCAGATAGATAGCTTAGTCAGCCTGTTACAAAAACCAGCACTAAACTCAATTTTTAGATCCTGCTTAGAGCTGAACAGGAATGCATCGTCTCGCCCTGACAGAGGTTGACCTCCACAAATGTAACATTAGGAATGAAAACCGTAACACGTAAAACTCCAGCAACGTTCATTTGCATCTCCGTTCTTGAGTTCATTGTCTACAAGGTTTTTTTCGTAAATGGGATATTGAATTTAATGTTATCCACAAAATAATCAACGTTACTGTGGGCCAGTGAGCATGCTTGACTAATGATCACCTAGGCAAAAATTACCGAGGTTTCGTTCATGGACATTCATGCAGATTTCTCTTCACAGTGGCTAGTTAGGAAGGTTTTGCCTGAGAAGAACCGGTCTCTTTGAAGAAAAATTGGTTGTTTTATCTTACTCATACGACGAGTGTGGAAAATGAAAATGGATACACACTGAGGAGTCTACACGTAATGAGCA
>LOND01002332.1:25979-36214 GCA_014220965.1 Paragonimus kellicotti
TGTAAACTATACCATTTCTTACCATACGCAAATACTTTCCCACATCATCCTTATTCCCATTCACAACTAAAGTCGCGATTGTATTCCCAATCCTCTTATATAGTCCCCCTCGTTCCACCTCCGTTTCTTAGTCTGCTAATATTCGGTTAACATTGTTGTTACCATTATCCATCTCCGTAATAACGATAGTTTCATCTGATCCCAATCTTCACTGCTACGTCCTCATCTGGTGCAAGGTTACCGGTCCTTTCCTGCCGAGCTCTAGGAACACCGACCTGTTGCGAACGTACCTTCTCTGCATCCTGTATTGTCAATTTAGAAAAGTGCCTGCTGGACACTTGAAATAACTTCTTCACATCTCTATGTTAGCGATCGCACTCATACCAGATAGCGTTTGCTGACTGAACTCGGTTTAGAAGCATGCCAGCATGGGCCGTCACACGGCATCGATTTTCCTTTGTTTACCTTCCAGTCCCTACCACAATGCGATCCGCTATGTTTTGATTAGGTTGCAAAATTGCGAATTATGACTCTCATCTTAGGTCACACGCCGGTAATCGGAAAAGCCGCCCACTAAATATGAAGATGATCTGCTACGTTTAAGAAAAACGGCAGTCTCCCACGCACAGCCTTACCGGAATACCCACGAAGTTTGCTGAGTAGAATAACCGCACCTAGGTTTAATCAAATGTCTGAAAACTAAGTCATATTGCAATACACAACACGGGGGCGACCGTCTGATATTTTCTGAAGAGTACATTGATCCTTCTGTATCATCTACTATGCTGACTAATGCACTTTCATGAAGTTTGTGACGCATGCCCTCTGAGAAGCCATTTGTAGCACAATGACGCGTAAAACTGTATTTTCACAAAGCTAAGAAACATTTTTGTAATCTCATGTTACTCTGTTGTTGAATTGCTCTTGAGCGCTTTTAACACGCCGTCTCACTTGCTTCGCTTATATATGCCGCGTTCGGTGTTCAGACCAACGTACCGATTTTGACTCGTATGTAATGACCAGGTCAGTCTAACTCAGGCTAAAATGAAACGCGTGATCTTTCGTTTTCAGGTGGGCAGGATTTTGTAAGATTTCTTGTGATTAGTGCTCGCCCGAGGTACATTACTATCCGGTCAGTCTCATGTGTGCATGTGTAGGTCACACCTGTGGGTCCTTTGAAACCGTTTTCATTTGCTAGCCGATGTTTGGAGATCTAGGTTGTTTTACATTGAGCGCCACTCATACTTGACCGCAACTTTTGCATCTGGAGAGGCCGCTCGGCTAGCCTGCACCAAGAGGAGGCACTAAAATCCAGTTTCGCTCCTGTTGGAACTCATCTGCAGTGTATATCCTCGTCCGGATCGATATTTGCACTCCGGCCCTTCTGTTTTCGAGATGACATGTCAATCACAACGCCAGTAACCTCATTTCGAAACATTCCAAATCTCTGAAATTCTGTCAATAAGTTAAACCATACTCCGTTGGTTCAATGTAGGCGGTAACTTCAACCCAACTGAGAAGCCCTGATCACGGGTTACAGATTGGAACAAACAGAGCGTCTCCGCTTTTCCTCCCTTCGAAATGATCAGGCGATTCAAACAATATTCACTCAAGGCTCTGGTTGATCGTTTAGACATCTGTTCGGTCATGCCTCTCTGGAGGCTACTGGTGTTGTGATTAACACATTAATATCAAACACGAGAGCCAGAGTGCAATTTTCAACTCAGACGAGTATATGCACAACTGATGAGCTCATAATAAGAGTGAAACCTCGAATCTAATACTTCCTATCAAAATGGGCTAGCCGAACGACTTATCGAAATGCAAGGGCTGCGATCAACAGTGGGCGGTGCTAAGTGTGAACTAAGCCACTTACCTCTTTCAATGTAGACACGCTGTTTCTTCCTGCCATAGTGACTTCCTTACGCCTTTTTGTTTTGTGGATTCAGTTTGGTGTTTGCTGGAAATTTTATGCATGGTTCTCTGGATAACGCTTGCCTTTATTTTTACGCGACTTACCTCCTGTTTGTCTTCTTTCGCAGCTGATGTGGAGCTTGGGAACTCCGCCTCAGAGGTTCTTCTAACGCTATACTCCCAGTATAACAACAGCAATCCTTTGGAATACGTGGATTTGCATGGAATAAGCCCCAACAACGATAAATTAGTACGGATACGTCCACGTGAATTCGTCCGGACGTCTTCCGCGCTGAATATTACACCAGCTGGCGCAGCAAAACTTTATTTTGCATTGAAAACGCTCGAACACCGATTGCGGTATCTTAAACTAATACAAAAGAATATGGAGAGGACTGCGACGGTTAGTGCGGCCGAAACAGAATTGGAATCGACAATTCAACAGTTCCTCACCGACACGAAGTTCAAAGTTTTAATGGTCCGCGGAATAGATAAAAGGGATGTAACCGGAACAGACGAGACCACTACAGATTCTCATAGCCCGATTCTTTCGATTATAAAGAGCGTTTTGAAAAAGGTATCTCCGGAGGGCTCAAGAGATGTCGATGTCTACGAAACCGGGAATTCGGCAGGCGTATCAACGTTCTTGATTGTGGTAAGCGGAGAAATCATAAAAATCGTGTCATATCTGCTTTTATTATTTAACAAAGTGTTTGCTGTATCCACATCCGAACGCCAACAAGTTTTTGAAATTAGTGCACACATAAATTGAATGAATGATCACTCCCCAGAAGTCCTCATTCGTTATCTTGTTAACTCACTCATTAATTTTCAAAACCTTAATAGGCTTTATACATCCTATCTCGCTTCTCTGTTCGTTATTACATCCTCGCTGGGGGCATTCACAGCGGGATAAATTTTTTGTCCAGGAAAAAAAACAGTGTAGTAGAAGCCATGCAGTTCTCATAATCCCATGCACGTTCCATGCAGTACATCCTTGGAATTAAAAAAAATCGGATTTAAAGCCATTCGAGGGAAGGTGTACGAATCGTCTGAGTGTTCATCGGTATCATTCTAGAGGCGAATGTAACAAGCTACGATCATTTGCCCAAACAAACCTGAGATGTTCCCGACATCCTGGACGACCAGAACTTTCCGGTCGTCAGGACCCAGGCGAACTCTACGAGTTCTCTCTCCTGCTTTGCGAACCAATCTGTTCCCCAGGCTAAGCCCGCTTTCCAACTGTTGGAATGCTCCATTCCGACAGCGATCACAAGTTCGCTTATAATTATCGATAACACCACAACTATTTCACTCATCCTTTAGTCGGTGGCCGGTTATGCCCCTCATACTTTAGTACACCACTGTATACTGTCTTATCAACTATCCGGTACTTTGTTGTCCCAACCCCTTTTGAGCATAATCTAATCCACTCCCTTTCAATGCGCGATGCTTTGTCAAGACAAGTTAGCAAGATATGTTTCATCGCGTATCACTATCTCATCACCAGTATCTTACCCCGCTGAAACAGATTTAGACTTGCAATGTGACATTGCACTTCCGATTCTTGCTTGTTAATTTGTAACGCAGAATACACTGAATACCTGTCCGGAGACAGGTACAAACTAAACTGATTGAGCTCGTATGGGGACTGTTGTGGACAAAACGAAAATACGTTTTGTTCGAATCCCTATTAACAACTGCCTGTGCGCTGTCAGATTACAAAACCAAATTAGGGCAACGATATGTCTGATTTAAAGTATGACGCAACTCTTCCCCACGTCCATTACACAAATGCTCGTACTTTCAGCGCCTAACGTGACGGATTGCCAGTCTGGTTTATCTTGCTATGACCGATTAATAATCATGTCATTCTAAAATGATTGTTGTCTGTGTTCGCGAGCCCGATGTAACTGCTGTTTATTATTATTACCGTTCAGATATTTTATGTATCAACCTCCTTTTTCAGTCCAGTGAAGAAAAAGGCAAGGAAGAACGCAGGATGACGAAGTTGGAAAAAACGTACCGATTTACTGCGCCATCTTCCAATAAGAAACTGACTGAAGGTTAATGAATTGGGTCACACTCGGGTCAACTTGTCCTTCACTTTAGTGTTCTCACCGTTTTTTGGTACTGTCTTTGCGCACGCTCATCGCATTTCTGTGATCACTCTTGCTCTGCTCTTACATTCCTCGCCCGTTTTTTTCTCAATATCTGCAGCTCGATTGCATTCGCGTTAAATAAAGACTGTTTTACCAATCCCACTCGGATACAGCCATTCACATTCTAGTCGAGTTGTATGTCCACGTGCCCGATGTGATCGAAAATACATTTCTTACGAGGCACGATTGTTTTAGGTCATCACCAATTTTGGTCGCGCACACTGAATCCGATTAGCTTAGTTAGTCACAAATTGATTTGGTGGTGATAAATTTTTCTACCTTACAACACGAAGTTTACTGACATTGGGAAGGGATATTGCCAGATTTCTTCAATTTTGAGGACAGTAATCAAATAAACTCGAGATTCATGTTCACAATCTTAAGACTGGAGTAGTCGTTGTCACCAATGGACTGCTAAAGGCTTCTTATTTGAATAATGATGGCATTTTGTAAGAACCATGATACAAATGTCCCCGGAATCGATCTGCGAAAGCCAACACAAGAAAAATAAGTTTCCAAGGGAAGTGCGCAAGCTGTTTCGGGTTGAACTGCAGTTATTCGAATGAGCTCGGTATCATATGCTTTATCTTAAGTAAACCAACTGATGATGAGTTAAAGGAACCCATTTAGGCTGTTTGTAAACGAAAGGAAAAACCCCAGGTGCAGTGAAAAATTTTCCTTTTTTACTATCACACACCTTTTGCTTTCGGCTACTTGTATATTTCTCAATTGTTTTCGTTTCACACTCTTGAGTTGACATTCAACCTGTTTTGTAAGACGCTACTAGCTGAGCTGACCCTTCACAGTAAGCAACAGTGAAAAGACTTAGACAATAATCATTTTGGTACATTATATGCTTGAGCGATGGAATAAAAAAGCATAGGTAAGAGATTATTGCCCCAACTTCGACGAACAACCATTTCGGCGAGAAAAATGTCTGTACAAAATATTCCGGGACCGCCCTGTTTGCGGATGTGGCTTTTGATACTTTCGATGAAACTATCGACCAGCGTCAAATCTATAACTACGTCGTCCAGTGCAATTTCGTGGGATTTGTCAAGCATATAATGCGGGTAACCCAGTGCTCTCAGTTGCAATTGAGAGAACATTGGACGATCACGTGTTATGATGATTGAACCGTGCTATAAAATCAAGGAGGGATATTTTGGTTACTTATGGTTTTAATTTTCGCAGACTCACCGTGATATTATTTTGAATCAACTTTCGAACAGCGTCCTTATCGTTTGGTTTCGGACACCGTACGGCGAAAACCTTTTCTGTGGACCGTTGTACTCCGCACAGCAAAGCCAGCCCATCACGACGACTAGTAGTTCGCAAAAACGAATCCCAGTCGACTTCCACAATGCCGGAAACGGGCTTGAAATCACGGCGCAATTGCTGAAAAGTAATAGTGACATCTAATGACGCACTTACGGCAGCAGCGCTCTTCAGTGCTAACCAAATATACCATCTGGCTGACGTGAACGAACATTCCAGTTCTGTTCCGCAGAACTCCATCGAATAGCCCACAGACCATAGATACATGGCGAGTATAATGTTGGCCTCCGGAACGCCTGCTTTAAGAAATATAGAGCCTATACGAATGGAGAACTTCCGGTTGCATATTCGACACGCCCAGAGATACATGTGGCGTCTGGGTTTGGCGGACCGTAAAATCATACCGGTTGTGCACTTGGGACAGGTCAAACGATTGGCAATCAGTCTGCGCTGGGCAAGCCAAATTACCAGTCTAGTGGGTTGTGTGATCAGACCACAAAGTTCGAAACATTTGAAGAACCCATCAGCAAGCCACTGATCCATAGTTTCAAACGGCTTTCGGCATATGGATTCAACACGATCGTAGGCCGTCAAGTCCAAAAGACTTGAAGCGTCACTCGGAGGAACCCGCGCGTATAAGTCTTCTAAGCATTGGTAGTCTGTTGCAGTTCTGAAAACAATCATTAATATCGTGTGAACTGTGGTGAACACGTAGGTATATTGTGAAGCGGTTACTTTCTCAGCTTTTACACCAGAGCGTCTTCCGTCGTGCAGCGTACTGGGTCATGCATTGACGGGATACAGTCAGGCTGTCTAGACATGCTGGACACAACTAGTTTTTCATGGAATTCGAGCGGCCATGAATTTCCCCAACGAACTGCAAATCACAAAATCTACTCTAATGAAAAAGTAGGCTCTCAACGTCCACTACCAACTGGATCAGCGAACATAAATAAACAGACAATTCACCACACACACCTAGGGTTTACGGCAACTGAGAGAAAGAAAGACATGTCCAACAACCCTAAACAGCACTACCATTTATAGACATGTTCAGGCTAAACCCGGAGCGAATCGGCTGAATCGAACATTGAGTACTCAAACGACAATCAAAATGGTTTGATGAAATGACAACGTGCTATGCTTATGTAACATTTAGTGACATGGTGAGGATAGCTAGAATATCCAGGAGACGTACAGGTGAAAAAACTATGGTACTTTAAACCAACAAGCGATTACCTCCTGATTCTTTGTGGTCTGGACAACGATCGTTTAGGAGGCCGCGACATACGTTTTCTTGGCGGAAGCCTAAAAATGTGAGAAGCAGACCGCAACTTTGGTAGATGTTTAGAGAATAAACAAATCGAACGTAAACGTTATGTGGGAACCATCAAAACGTATGGTCTAAAACTATATAAATAGGCATCGTTTATTCGATATAAGAAAATGTATCACAGTCAGTGGCGTGCAGACGTCAATAGTAGCTCTTCTAATAAATCGTTCATAATAAACATTTCGCCCTCACGGTTACTGCAAACGGTAGTTCCAGCCATAGTATCATCTGAACGGATTCAAAACCGATCATGCCTGATTGCTTACGGGCCCAAACTTATCAACTACATGCTCATTGTGATGGTTCGTCAGTGCAGTCAGCACCGCTTTATTCTTTGCCGAAGTATGCCCAAATCAACGAAACAGGCAAAGGGACAAACCGAAAACTGTGAAGTCGGCGACATTAGTTCGAACAGCGTTGCATACACTCCGGCTATTTCTGTACTCAGACCTGAAGTAAGATTAGACTACAGCATGACTTGTACGGTTACTAATTACGAGTGTGGTTTCTTCCAGTCGAAGTGAACGTATCAACTGAAACGAAAGTGCACCCAGCTCTGGCATACACTGCAAACCGAACTAATCAACGACTCATTTTAGCATGAGAGGTAGCCAGCAGCCAAAGCAGTATTCATTAAAATTCACCGTTTAAAATCGGACTATATCGCTTTGTAAGTCAGCACGATAATTCGACGCTGAGTTGGTTGGTAATTCATTACGTGGAAAAAAAACGGTAAATGGCGATGAGCACACAGCTTGGAAATTCGGTGATTGGACATTTTTACTTTCTTGTTGAACGGGAAAGTGAATTAGGGAATTATCGATAACTATCACACCCAAAAGTTAAAACAAAGAATAGCCGAAGTCTGAGGTTTCCAACAGGCAAAACAGGGCAAGAATATTACATCGGAAGGAAGGTGTGACGACTTTCCAAGTTCGCACATGTACAGACATGACAATCCCGAATAATCAAAGGATGGGATCACGATGTCACGGTACCATTGAACAACTTAGCTAAGTAGATAATTTTCGATCGACAGACCGTTTCTGGGAAATGAATTACAACTTGGTGCCGAACAGGCTGGAGCTGAATTATGATCACATTGACACCCGACAGAGCTTTTTTGATCAGTCAAGGAGTTCGAAACAATGAAAATGAGCTAGGCTCAAAAACAGGTGATGCTCGCACCACTCAAGCAAAGAATAATAGAAAACTAGCTATTCACACAACTATCATATTAACGTGACAAAACAAAAACATCTGAGTCAAGGTTTAAATAAGTGTCAAAAACAAAGGAGGTAAAATATACAGAGGTAACCATTTGAAAGGGTTAGTGTTGGGTCGGGTTTTCACGTTTGAACCTGAAAAGTCAATAACACCGGGCCGCAAAAATCCGAACACGGTCAAGGTATGCCTACAGCTCTGGTTCCCTGACCTGTCTATTTACCAGATCAGCAGAACTCATAGCCGAAGTATGTCAGACGTTCGAATTTAAGCAAAACCATGCTGGTATTTACGTCCTGACAAGAAAAACGAGCCAACCAGGTTAACCTCGTTACCCATTGACCAGATAATACGCTGAGCGATCGATGAAGGCGAATGCCCCGTTCAGTTGTGTTTGTCCGTTTGACATTGGCAAAAGTTCAGTTATGCGTAATGTACGTTTCTGTACATCCTTTTTATGTAGGTGTCACGGAAACTGCTCGCATACAACGAGGCTGTATTAATCAGGCAATATGGGCTGATTTCGTACGTGTAAAAACTGCTGATGTAGATCGTCTGCTTACTTTGCCCAGTTGATTTTGATGCTGGGTCACTTGATAATGACAAATCCACCGTATACTATTGGGTGAAAAAGTGAACCGAAGCGGGCAACATCGGTTAGCTAAGGCCCGATTTGGGAAAGGGAACGACACTCAATCGCAAGTCGCCACCTATTTACGTATGCACCAGATGAGTACTCATTCACCCACAGTAAATGCAACAATTTTTTTTATTATTGTTCATGCAATCGGTCGCACAGCACTATCAACCTCGGCATGTTGAATGTTACGAATAATGAACACGATTGTAGGAAGCTGACAGATGGGTCACAGTCTGACCACTGGAAGCCCGATCGTGGAAGGAATCAATGATGCAGGATTTAACAATCGTATGGAGCATTCTCACATTCCAAAGTGACGGTGATTCAATCCATGTGATCTGGTCAACTGAAAGGTGTGAAACTACAAGAGTTTACTGCAAAAATGTTTATTATCGATATTGTCCGTCCAGGAAGACCGGATATCCCAAGGCGATAGGCCTTGTATGGGAGCTTAGGCCGTCCCACAGTGTACTGTTCTTGTCAGAACGCATTCACACTGAGCGTGTTCCTTTTTTTCGAATTGTGTACGGTATCGCGGTTGTACTGCCTAGTCAGGCGGAAAAGTGATGAATATAGAGTCCGTGTGAACAACGCTTAATCGCAAAATGTTCAGCAAGTATCACGCAAGCGACCGACAATGAAAAGTGAGCGCACGTGAGTGAAAATGCAACAAAGCCCGAACGGAAACCCTTTCCTATTTTCACAACAAGTCCGAGCCGAATAGCCTAACCCAATTGACCCTGATGATTTGATTTGTCCACGAGTGTACAGGCGCACGCACGGCGGGACGGTGGAAGTCCACTCGCCCTTCTTTGTTCAACAGTATATTTAAGGTCTATTTTTGATGTGTGGTTGACTAGATAAAGCGAAGTAGTAACAAACCGAGATGTTTGTTTTCTCACTGTGGTAGATAAACATACACAAAGGTTAATCTGGGAGGCAAGCGCACGTTTTAAAAGACCAACACCCATGCTTTATGCATAGATTGGGTTTGTACGCAGTTAGACTATAAACAGCATATCAGCATCGGACGTAAAGCATACGTTTTTGTCAACGCCAACATCATCACTACAACGTTTTCCTGCGGGTGATCACACCAGACATTAACGGAAAAGTATTCTTTTTGCAAGGGTAAAATATATCATTTTCAGAATGAGGCGCGTAATCCATTGGACCTGATAATATGGTGTCAACATTATTTTCCGGTTTGGTTGTGATTATCAACTACGCGTTGGATGCCCCACTTGATTCTGTGAACGTTGGCTATTCTCGACGAATAATCCAATTCTGGACAACCCTACTTAGTTCTAGTCAAGATTTAGTGCGCTTCACATTTCACTATAATCGTTGCCCATGGATTATATAGGTCTCCGACACGCCGTTCGACAATATGAGGCAGAGTTCGTCACACGAACAGCCTTGCAACTTATTACACAGCGATCGAAAAAACAGTGCTGTAGTATGCAGGAGAAACAACTAGAAAAAAGGCAAGCAGCTTAATCCAGTAAAGCCAGTAGCTGAACTTCTAGCCAATCGAGAAGAATACGTTCGTAATTTATCCTAGCTGCATCTGGATAGCAAGTTGCTTAAAGTGTTGTCACTAGGTCCTAGGTTTTGTTGTACACAACGTAAAACTAGGCAGCTGGATTTGAAAATACAGTTTGATAACTTGTTTTTTCAGCTG
>LOND01002333.1:3883-23842 GCA_014220965.1 Paragonimus kellicotti
ATAAGAGACAGTGATAACAGAGGACAGAGAAGATGTGGTACCCAAACGCTCCACGAAGATGTTTATACTAATTTTTGTGCTCACCATCAAATGGACGTAAGTTTCGACAACAGGTTTTCTCTGGAGTCTTCAACTAGTGGCGGTCTACACTAGTCGACCTTGGTCAGCTCAAGCTAGTAATTTGAGGCATTCTAAGTCAGTATTGACCGAAATGTGCAACAAGGCACCGAACCTAATTATCCCTTACGATTACATCAATTTTTGTTTCACGTTTTTTTTATTCAATTTAGTCTAACATATTTTGTATGTATCCGTTAAGGTTAGGTATCTTACGTATTACGTCAGGCGAGTGGAATGTGATCAACAGTTGATTGCAAGTTTGTGTACGTTTGTACTAATTCTGGTTACACTCAGAGTTTAGGTATGTAGAATATTGTAACGGACTGAAGACTCCTATCAAGGAACTGACGGTTGTCACGGATCAATCAATATGCAGCTACATGTTTCATAGATTAACATTCTTCGAAATTCTTGGGTGCGTGTAAGAAATTAGCAAACATAGTTGTGAAACAAAAATGTCGATTTATTTTTGAAGGACCTAAGTATTGACACATGGTCTATTAGTCGGTTTTCCGTTAGCTGGTTGCTGATTTCTTGAAAACTGATTGACTAGCAAACCTGAGATAACGTTGCAAATTGTATGTTGAACAAACGGTACGTTGATTATGTTGGGAATTTTGATTTGTACTGGTCACCGATTTGTTTATGTACGTCTAAAAATATTCATCTCAGGCCATTATTATCTTACGAAGTCGAATCGAATAACAGTTTCGTTGTTTAGGTATATTTACCCGTGAATGTGCGCAAAGCACCTTACAGTGTACAGTTCAACGCAATGTAATATGGAGTAGTCGATATCTTCAGTTTTCTGGTTTTGCCACATGCAGTAAGTATTTGTTGGCATAACGTTGGCCTGCAGGTGCGTTGCGCTTGTCTGATACCTAGTTTTTGGCTAGCTAGATTACGATTTTGGTATTGGTATGTTCGCCGAGCTTGGCATTTAGGTTGCAAACGTTTCATCACCAAACGAGGTGACATCATCAGTGCGTAAAAAAAAACTATACGCTGAAACACTTACGCACTGATGATGTCACCTCGTTTGGTGATGAAACGTTTGCAACCTAAATGCCAAGCTCGGCGAACATACCAATAAAAACCATCAACCCGAGCTACGAACGACACCACCACTGTTCACAACTATCAGATTCCGATTGTTTAGGTTCAAGTTGTGACCGATCCCGACTTTTTCCTCATACATTACAAGTTGCGCTCTACTCTGTTTCTTTTGTTCTGCATCCAAGTAAATACTATCAGTTTGTCACATTAAGCTAATTCAAACGCCAACCTCTTTAATAAAGAATAACTTCCATGGTAGTGTTCAAGTTACACCAATTATTTTGTCCATTTATATCCAACGTCTTTACCGGTTCTGTCATGGACTACAGCTCTCTGATGGTTGCTGTACCGTCGCATCAAAGGTATCTTTCCACTGGCTGCACAGTAACTACATTTGAACGATTCTCTGAGCTTCGAGTTGAACATCACTCACGTTTGATCACAGCCTTCAAACCCAGACTAACTTTTCAGTCATGCTGTTTCGAAAAGAGGCACTAGACTCGAGGTTCGATGCTGTTGGAGCTCTTCAGTTGTGTATGTCTTTGGCACTATCTGCTATCTTTTCATGAAACGGCCATGTTCACCATTGTAAAAGTGACCCCCAGATTAGGCACGACCAGAATATTTAATCTGAATGTTCAACGACTTTTGCTTGTGAGTTATGACTGAGTTGCCCCGTCTTCTCGATTCTATGAGTCTTGCCAACACTTACGGCAATCTGTCGTTTCCAAGTATCCCATTAAACTCTCTTCTCATCCAATGAGCAGCTCGCTTTTTGTTAAACTCCCCTTGATTTTATTATTTATTAAACCGTTCACCTTGTTTACTGTCCAACTGTTGTGTTACTTTGAACAACGCCATTTACATTGTTTAACGTTCCTTTGACATCATGAATTGTTCGGCGTACTGGTTCTATGTGGTTGAAGTGTCTACGGGGAATCACAACTGAGATTTACTGTGGTTATCTTGCTTATTATTATTCTTACTCATTATTACTAAATGTATATTATTATTATTATTATGTATGTGTACCGTGCTGTACCATTTTAAACAGTTGTCTTCAGTGTTGTCTCCGCCGTCTGATACCTGGTTTATTGTCATCACTAAAATTATCTGGTGACAGCCCCTTGTTTGATAAACACCCATCTTTTGCTAGCACCGACAGTCAGACGTGGTTCTATCGACTACGTGTTATCGATCGATTCCGAGGTCACAAATGCCGACTGCATACAAACACGGTTTGGTCAATATCCTGTATCATGGAAACCGACTGACTTGCACACCTGATTAAAAGCAAGCAAAAGTAAAGATATTGAAAAAAAACGTTTTCTAGTAAAAGACTACTCTAAGAGCCAAAAGCTAGGTGAACAACAATGGCGAACTAGTTCGAACCGTTCAGAAATGACATACTTTCTTTTGAAACACTGAGTTCCCTTTAACCACTTCATCAGAGCAGAAAGAAGACATATATTGCGATATGTTAACATTTCATTTACTCTCATCAGTCGCAAACGTAAAACATGCTAGTTATATACATCATATAGATAAGGACAAACAGGGACTAGACACATCTACAAGCACATCAATTATTATGTAATCACGACAGATTATTCCGTGGTTGGAAACGCAAACTATGCCTTCTTCTGTCGACAATACTGTTTTTGGTGTTGACGTTTGTTTGGTGTACCTACTATTTTGCTCCGTACAAATTAGCATTTGACATCAAAATTGCAACATTCAATTGGACGATCCTCAATAAAGAAGCATGTTCCCAGCAACATCATCCGTTACTTCTAATCATAATCAGGTCTAGCCCAGACCGCTGGGATAGAAGAAAGGCCATTCGAGCCACCTGGGGTGATCCGTGCACATATGACAGGCTAAGAGTACACTACATGTTTCTGGTCGGAACATATACCGGCTGGAATAAAGTAACAGTGAATCAACTTCTTCAGCTGGAATTCAGTCTATACGGAGACATTGCGCAATATGATTATGCTGATGGTTACGCAAGATTGCCATTGAAGCAGGCTGCGGCGTTCACCATTGCCACTCAGTATTGTTCAAATTTCCCATTCGTTTTTATGACAGACGAGGATTTCCTTGTACATATTCCAAACCTTGGTCAGTTATATAGAACAGATAAAAACGGACGACTATGCCACATTTATCGGTGGCTATCTGTACAACGATTCGTCACCAGTTCGGCAACGACTGAACAGATATTACGTTCCAGCTGAGGTATATCCAAATGGCACCTACCCATGGTTTACGGCAGGGGGCGCAACACTTTTGACAACTCAATTGATTGACCGATTACTGGAAGAACTTCCCAAGCTGCCGACGCGATTACATTTGGAAGATGTGACGACCGGTATAGCGTTACAGAAACTTCGAGTAAAACCTCGGAACATTGAAAAAATTTGCATTTTATGGAGATCGTGTCAAGATATACCATTTGAAAAGCGAATCGCCGTACACGGGTATGAGACAACAGCTGACCTTAAACGCGATTGGAAAAAATTGAATTTGCCGTCTACTTGTTGAATTAGAGTGCTATTTTGTGAATAAACTTTCAATCATGCAACGTCAGTTCAAATTCTGTAAATATCCTCAGCATACGTCCATTGCACATAAATATTTAACCTCTGCTGATTTGAATTTGTTACTTCTGATAAGTTGAGTTTTATCAACCGTTTGTGGTTAGCCTGCTAACGGGCAAACAGTCAACATAGCTCCAGCAGGGTTTGACAGAAAGATTACAAACAGCCGTTCCCAGTGACAACCAATGACCCGGTTGGGTCTGCTCAGCATTACACAAGCCGGGGTGTCAGAAAGGTAACATATGAGCAAGTCACATACTAGTACTCTAGACACATATCTGCTAAAGTTTGTAGAAATGTATAACTTTCCACAGCTGCTGCATTTCCTGTTCTCACAGGCCAAAGTAGTTCGGCAGTTTGCGATTGGCTTACAAACGATCAGGCATGTTGACCTATATACAGCGGAACAACCGGAATGACCGAGACAGATCAGTTCAGCGAACTCAATACAAGTCGTAAAACGAAAATTTTTTAAGTGTTTCACACACCTATGCGTTCTTACTCCACAAACAGTAGACTTGTCAAGATTCATTAAAATTGCCATTAACATATGTACATGATACCCACTGGTTTTCAGATGAACACACAGAAAACACAGTTACTCTAAATCTACGAGTTCCATATAGCTGAACAAGTTTTTGTGTGTGATATGTTGATGCAAACAACTGATACTTCCTGTTAAGAGACATCTGGTTTTAACCATTGAATGCACATTATATCTGTGGCTTTGCTGACTCCCCTAGACTACACATACAGCTTTAAACGATCAGTGGCATTAATTCTAGAAAAACTGATGGAAGATTCAAAAACCCAAGTTTCCTCATGTATCAATCATTCTGTACCATAAGCCACATGGGCGGAGCGTACGGATTTAAAAAAATAGAATGGGCGACTCAACTGACATGCTGCGAACTCCAGTCCAGTTTGTTTCATGGTATAACCTGATTAAACATGACAATACCTTTGTTGAATTCCACTTCTCATCCTTCTTTCAGGCTGACCGCTTGTTGTTGACTAATTGGAGCGTTCCGTGAACGGACAAAGTTTCACGTTGACGGCTTTGGGTTATTTTCACTTTGAGGCCGTTATTCTCTTTAACTCAGTTTATTTTACACAGATTACAGGTCAACGTGTTTGCTGTCAAGTGGTACACACTAGTGTGTACCTATTTGTCAAGTACTGGACCGACAAGACAGCGGAAGGAAAAATTGAGGCATCTGGTCGGCAGGTCAAGCCCACACAAGGTATCGATCGAAATACTTGTAGATTTAACCATGTTACCGAAAATCGGCCTGTCATGCAAACACGGACGAGTGCGAAGTTCTCTTTACGCACCCATGTTTCACGCATGATTAAGACAGTAATGGTTGAATGGTTGAATGGCCAGAGTCACATTGAGCATGACAAACTCGTCCTAAGTCTGTTGGTAAATGTCACAACTTGCGTGAATCAAATAGACACACCTGAGGAGGAATAAAATATAAGAATCGCATTGCTAATTCGTTTCACGGCGTTATTCTATACTTTCAGCCATACCACAATTAGTGACGCCATCATGCAATATGCGTTCAGACCAAGTTGGGCGAGGATCGTGTCCACCAAACCGGATTGAACGGAGAAGAGTGTGCTCCAACATAAATCAAAATGACCAAGATCAGACAAACATACAAAAAGACGGACGGCTACACACAGATTGTACTTGTCCTTCCAGGGACCACTAGACTGACGTGCCGTTACCGGAATGAAAATACTCATTCTAAACCGCCATCAAACGCATCTACACTTACAGTGTGTACATTCCTACAAAATCAGTTTGCGAGCAAACACGATATTTGTCAAGCAGTGTGTTACGCCACTTATCCCGCACCATCCCGCCTAGCCCCGACCCATCCCGTCACCCCCTACTTAGACCAGTCCGATCAGTACTCACACGTATCAACATGTTATCCTAGTTCGTAATCACCTAGCAACAATCCCGTGTGATCCAAATGTTTTGTGTGGACCCAAACCAAACTGCGTTCTCATCATGAATATGTCGTTCTTCGAGATGAAGCAGGTTTCCAGAGGACAAAGCACCTCAATCTGGACAACATTTTGAACGAGCTGTCCACGCCGATCTCGATAACGCAACAGGTTGTCCACATCGTATGACGGATAAAATGGCCAGATAAGACGGTTGACAGGAAGTGGAATGACACGACTCAGTAACGCGGTGAGAAAACTGAGAGGTATTGGGCGACGCTTATTGTATTCATGGCATGCCTATGGTACGTCACGTCAGAGTCCACCTTTTGGTGATTTGCAAATCTGTTTCGTTCATGAAAGGCTTTTTACAGTCTATCGGTTGATGGAAAATCAATCGCATTGGCACAGTCCGTTAGGGAAATATATCATTCTTACTTCGTCCATTTGCACTCACCGGCACATGCTGGTTCCCGGACTAGCATTGTTTTACAAGCGCTGGAACGGTTACAGAGACGCATGTGGACAACCAGGTGTTACCGATCTTGGGCCGTGTCGGCCAAAGCACTGGGCCGACGGGACCAAGCGACAACATTGGGAATGCACGTAGACCCTACCCACAGCTAGCTACTCCCGTTGTGGTTTCGCGGCCGGTGTTTGTATCGTCCCCCTCACGGACTTCGGTTAGAGGCGATGCCGCTGCGAGAACCTTTTGTTTGGAGTCCTGATTTGATTTCGGGTCCATAACTGACGGGGCTGTTCTGTTGTGCGGCTGACCACGAGCTCTTTTGCGTTGACATCCTTCGTACCCGGATGGTTGTCACAAATAACAGTGACGCTTTCTTTCGCAGAATGGTCGGATTTCCGTATGTTTTGAAATTTGCTGCCTAGTTGAGCAAACACCAGCAGGAAGCTCGCTTTGCATTTCTTTCTGTATTGTGACGTGTGCGGGGCGCTTTCGTTTTTTCTCTACTCTTCGTTACGCCCCCTCCCCCCCCCCGCCCCCCCCCCCCCCCCCCCCCCCCCCCCCCCCCCCCCCCCCCCCCAACCTCGCCCCCCCGGACAGCTCCCCCCCCCCCCCCCCCCCCCCCCCCCCCCCCCCCCCCCCCCCCTACCCCCCGCCCCACCCCCCCGCCCCCCCCCCCCCCCCCCCCCCCCCACCCACTCCCCCCCCCCCCCTCCCCCAGGCCACCCCCCCCCCCCCGCCCCCCCCCCCCCAACCCGCCCCCCCCCCCCCCCCCCCCCCCCCCCCCCCCCCCCCCCCCCCCCCCCCCCCCCCCCACCCCCCCCCCCCCTCCCCCCCTGTTTCATGTGGCTCTGGGAACTACCATGTTCATGCAAGTTAGACACGTATTTAATGGCTTCGTACAAACGTAAAACATAGCAATTGGAAGTCTGTATACGACCGAATCCATCCAGATTTATCTTCATTCCCTTTTCGCAATTTTCATCGACGTAACGCTAGCTTGAGTTAAGTTTGATCATCTGTAGGACTAAGCTCCTAGATAGGCCAATAGATTTGACGTGTGATCACCATGTTTTCGCACGTGTAACAAATCGTTGTGCACGAAACTAATTAAAAAGTTCTATCGAAATAGGAAAGATATTGCTGGACCATGAATATAAGATGTACTTGTCACTTTTGATTCTCCTTTGTGGGGTAGTTTGTGTCTTGGGGCGTTTTACGTTAATTTATTGTGGCAAGAAGTGCTTCATTTTCAGTCGTCTCCAATGAGATTCACTTACTGGGGGCATGATAAAGTTGCAGGAAAAGTCCATGTCTGAGACGATTATTTGTCCGGTATTTCAAAAGATTAACCAAACGGAAAACACGCTAAACTTAGAGTGGACTCAGCTGGACAATGTGCATTAGTAGTTTTGTCAGTATACGGAACATTATAACGGAGGGGGTTACTGCGTGTGCGCATGTAGTAGTCTTGTTCTTACTCAACACGAAGGGAATTGAGCTAAACTGCGGTAATTTTCTTCAGCAGGAAACTTGTCTCACAGAGTATTTCTTAGGAGCGGACTGTCCCAAGATGAACTTTCCAAAGTGTTTACTGTATATGGAAATGTTTAATGCACTATTTACATCGTGTACGTTCTACACCTAAAAGATAATGGTTTCACATAAAATACATTGAAGGTCAACCGAATACCCCGGAGACTTTTCGGAGATTGCGGGAAAAGTTTCTGTTCGTATATCGGAGGCAAGTAACTGGAGAGTTGAACAATCACACCGATTTTAACCATACACCCTAGAAGCAGACAAAAATTACGATTGATATCAACGTCCACAAACATGTTCTCACGACGTGTTTAGTCCAGTGGTCTATCTGAGATAGAAGGCTGTTCTATAATATTTATCATCTCAATTACATAATAAACAGTCAGATAGCAGAAATGAGCTCTGTCCATTTTAGTTTATGTCATTCCGACACAATCGTTGTTGACGTGACTCGTGGTCGGGCAGAGGACATTTTCAAATTACCAGTTCCAACCCGCTCCAGCCTATGGCTCCAACTAGGGAGTTGTGGCTATCATAAATAGCAGTTTTTGGGATGACCATTATACTCCTGTTCTCTGTCCATGTTCTGTTTCCACAGTCAATACAAGTTCTCTGTGCCCCTCCAAAACCTATTACAAACTGTACAATCTAGTAGACTCGAAGACATGTTGATGATTTTCATGCATTCCAGTGTGAAAACTCAACGGATACGGTGTTCACCTTCAACTGAAATCGATATTCAGATGCGTTTTTTGATATAAATAAATAGTTGGTTGGTATTTTCACTTGGTGAAACTGATAAACGACAAGTACGGACCCATTGCGTCTGAAAACGGACGCCGTCGGCCTATCACCCAGACAGGTCATCATTAGTCCAAATCACTCGTTTGAATACTTTGTCATTAGCCTCAATTTGAGAAACTAGTGAGTCATACATATCCCTACAATTCCACTAAAAATCATCGGTTAACTCTGGTTAACATACACAATAGCAGGCACAGGAGTTCGACAGTGACACGGTGTTTGTAACACTGTCAGTTCTATCTTACGTATTCGTAGCTAGCAGCTGCGAATACAGCATGCATCATGCACTCTTGAAATCTTATATCGTAAAACTCATTCGTGTTTCAAATCAAAGATACTAGTGGCCGACGCGTTGGTTTACTATTTTCAGGTGAGCTCTGTGAGTAGCGTTCAGAACCAGACCGTCCTCACGACACTTCCGAGATGCTATTGAAGAACCCTAGTTCGTCGCAGTTCTATTTGACACGAACCAGACCAACTAACATAATGTTCAGCCATTAGTTCCACCCATCGTAAATGTCAGCCATCTTTTCCATTTCTGAAAGTATGCATTCAGTATTTAGTGTTTATAACTGGAGTTATCACACTACGATTATTTTTTGGGACAAACCTTTGATTTCCGAAGTTTCGTCCCATTTTAGCGATACCTGTTAGCTTTTTTCGATGACATTTTGCAACAGACGACGCTCACCTTATCGTCGGTAAAGCAGAGATATTGATCTATCTATGCTAACTGTGGCAGCCTGACTGGCTGGGGATGGGCGAGGCTCGGTTGGCTAGTTCGCATGAGTACCATAATAATCACACACCTATCTCAGTTTTACGGCCAGATTCTCCTACTTGTTTGGTGAACGCGAATTGCTAGTGACAGCTACTTACACTTACGTGGCGAAACTACTCAGCTTGTCTGTCATTCGACAATGAGTGTCGTGTCAGCAGCTTAGCATCTTTCTAGAATAGTGCTATGGATATTGTTATAGCAGCTACATACAGAGACAGTCACGATGCATAAGATTAATAGTAGTGATTGGTTTGGTGGGAAGTCAGTGCTGTATTTCCAGAATTAGTCTATGTGAACGTGATCGATACAGTTTCCTTTGGCTCAAAGTGCTACTAACTGATTTGTGTAAGGTTTTTTCATGGATTGACAAACGAAAATGTGAAAGTGAAGGATGATATGCTGAAGCTGATTGTGAAGTAGGTCCTGGTCCATCTGATTAATTAGCATACAACATAAGTGATGCTCACGTGATGACGCACACAGATTAGGTATTGGAAAATTCACAGCGGTAGACAGATATTTTGTGATGAACATATATACTTTACAACTAAGTGCTGATACATCTGACGTGAAGGACCGAGATGCAATATGGGGATTTGACGAACAATTGTAATATCAAAACACTCTTCATCCGTCAGATTATTTGAACAAACTTTGCATTAGTTGGATTACATATGTGAATTTTACACATGTAATCCTCTTTATCCAACAAGAAACCCACTTTTGTAAACGCTCAGGCAAATGCATATCCACGTCATTATAGCCCGATTATGATGTTTCCTTTACTGCGTACGATTGACATTTACTCTCTGTTTTAATGTAGGGGCTGTTCGGACTATTGTAAGTCAGTCACTACATTTCACATCATTCACAGAAAATGTATGATCAACAATAGCAAATTATTAGTCGATAATAACGAGTGGCTGCCTAACGTTACTCATGCAGCACACTGTACATACAAATCAAAATACAAAGATTTCAGATTGATGTTCACGTATGATAACAGAGGACAGAGAAGATGTGGTACCCAAACGCTCCACGAAGATGTTTATACTAATTTTTGTGCTCACCATCAAATGGACGTAAGTTTCGACAACAGGTTTTCTCTGGAGTCTTCAACTAGTGGCGGTCTACACTAGTCGACCTTGGTCAGCTCAAGCTAGTAATTTGAGGCATTCTAAGTCAGTATTGACCGAAATGTGCAACAAGGCACCGAACCCAATTATCCCTTACGATTACATCAATTTTTGTTCTCACTTTTTGATTTCAACGTTTTTTTTATTCAATTTAGTCTAACATATTTTGTATGTATCCGTTAAGGTTAGGTATCTTACGTATTACGTCAGGCGAGTGGAATGTGATCAACAGTTGATTGCAAGTTTGTGTACGTTTGTACTAATTCTGGTTACACTCAGAGTTTAGGTATGTAGAATATTGTAACGGACTGAAGACTCCTATCAAGGAACTGACGGTTGTCACGGATCAATCAATATGCAGCTACATGTTTCATAGATTAACATTCTTCGAAATTCTTGGGTGCGTGTAAGAAATTAGCAAACATAGTTGTGAAACAAAAAATGTCGATTATTTTGAAGGACCTAAGTATTGACACATGGTCTATTAGTCGGTTTTCCGTTAGCTGGTTGCTGATTTCTTGAAAACTGATTGACTAGCAAACCTGAGATAACGTTGCAAATTGTATGTTGAACAAACGGTACGTTGATTATGTTGGGAATTTTGATTTGTACTGGTCACCGATTTGTTTATGTACGTCTAAAAATATTCATCTCAGGCCATTATTATCTTACGAAGTCGAATCGAATAACAGTTTCGTTGTTTAGGTATATTTACCCGTGAATGTGCGCAAAGCACCTTACAGTGTACAGTTCAACGCAATGTTGGAGTTGTCGATATCTCAGTTTTCTGGTTTGCCACATGCAGGATAGTATTTGTTGGCTATATGTTGGCCTGCAGTGTGCGTTGCGCTTGTCTGATACCTAGTTTTTGGCTAGCTAGATTACGATTTTGGTATTGGTATGTTCGCCGAGCTTGGCATTTAGGTTGCAAACGTTTCATCACCAAACGAGGTGACATCATTGGTGCGCTCAAAAACTATACGCTGAAACACTTACGCACTGATGATGTCACCTCGTTTGGTGATGAAACGTTTGCAACCTAAATGCCAAGCTCGGCGAACATACCAATACCAAAACCATCAACCCGAGCTACGAACGACACCACCACTGTTCACAACTATTAGATTCCGATTGTTTAGGTTCAAGTTGTGACCGATCCCGACTTTTTCCTCATACATTACAAGTTGCGCTCTACTCTGTTTCTTTTGTTCTGCATCCAAGTAAATACTATCAGTTTGTCACATTAAGCTAATTCAAACGCCAACCTCTTTAATAAAGAATAACTTCCATGGTGGTGTTCAAGTTACACCAATTATTTTGTCCATTTATATCCAACGTCTTTACCGGTTCTGTCATGGACTACAGCTCTCTGATGGTTGCTGTACCGTCGCATCAAAGGTATCTTTCCACTGGCTGCACAGTAACTACATTTGAACGATTCTCTGAGCTTCGAGTTGAACATCACTCACGTTTGATCACAGCCTTCAACCCAGACTAACTTTTCAGTCATGCTGTTTCGAAAAGAGGCACTAGACTCGAGGTTCGATGCTGTTGGAGCTCTTCAGTTGTGTATGTCTTTGGCACTATCTGCTATCTTTTCATGAAACGGCCATGTTCACCATTGTAAAAGTGACCCCCAGATTAGGCACGACCAGAATATTTATCTGTGTTCAACGCTTTTGCTGTGGTTAGGATCTGAGTGCCCGGTCTCTCGATTCTATGGTTCGGCAACCTTCGCATCTCTGCGTTTCCAGTTATCCCATTAACCTCTTCTGCTCCATGAGCAGCTCGCTTTTTGTTAAAACTCCCCTTGATTTTATGCTTTATTAAACCGTTCACCTTGTTTACTGTCCAACTGTTGTGTTACTTTGAACAACGCCATTTACATTGTTTAACGTTCCTTTGACATCATGATTGTTCGGCGTACTGGTTCTATCTGGTTGAAGTGTCTACGGGAATCACAACTGAGATTTACTGTGGTTATCTTGCTTATTATTATTCTTACTCATTATTACTAAATGTATATTATTATTATTATGTATGTGTACCGTGCATGTACTTTTAACTTGTCTCAGTAGTTAGTCGTCGCCGTCCTGATAACGATGTTTTTGATCATCACCTAAAACGATCTGGTGATTGTTCCTTGTTTGATTCCCACACCCTCTTATTTGCTAGCACCGACAGTCAGACTTGTTTCTTTCTGATCGGTTATCGATGTTCTCTGAGGACAATGCCGACTGCATACAAAACGGTGGTCAATATTCTCTAATCATGAACGACTGACTTTGCCACTGATTAAAGCAAGCAAGAGTTATAGATATTGAAAAACAAACGGTTTTATAAAGACTACTCTAGAGCAAGCTCCGGTGAACTAGATTTGGCGAACTGTTCGAACGTTTCAGAGTGACATCTTTCTTTTGAAACACGAATCATATTAACCACTTCATCAGAGCAGAAAGAAGACATATATTGCGATATGTTAACATTTCATTTACTCTCATCAGTCGCAAACGTAAAACATGCTAGTTATATGCATCATACAGATAAGGTTAAACAGGGGACTGACCGCCTCAAGCACATTCAGATTTTATCTAATACATAGACATTGGCTACCGATAGGTTCGCTTCACCATTTTTGTAATAACGTCGGATGATAAGGTGGTCGGATGCGCATCGTTCGCAAAAGCTAACTTAACTTCGGGTTTCGGTTGCGTAACATATATATAATAAGTTAATGGTCGTCATGTGGTGACCTTTGTCATGATGCTGTTAGCATCGATGGACGTTGGATTTCTAAGGCGTCAATGCGCACAATGAGCTGGTCCATATCTATTGTTTCAACCACTTACGACCACCTTGTGGCATGAGGAATTTTGCACTATCATAAATTGCTCGTTGCTAATGGACATTTCGGATCTCCGTAAAGTTTTATCCCACATTGGCTTGAAGACTCTTGAATTAGCTACAGCTATAAACAACTTACGCGTGCAGTACTCCATGTATGTATTCAGATGTTATCTATTCTTTTATACAAATGTTGTCTCTTGCGTGGCATTCGTTTTCCTATAGTGATTTCCTCGAGGTCAGACGCCTGATATTATGTGTTCATTGAACCTCAAAGTCCGTACTTGTGTAGTACGGAACATTCGTTTCGGTTGAGGGATTGTTGAAAAACAGATAGGGTACTTGCTATGGGCTGTCCGTTCGTCCACAACAGCGCAGTCTTCTTAGGATGATTGGCGCAGTCAGTATTACATAGCCGAATCGTTATTGTACAAACGATACGCTGATGATATTTTAATTTTTACTGACGTTACTCATTTCGACCTGTTTTTCAACTTTCTTATAGTATTAACTCCCAGACCCGTATTTTCTTATTCACGGTTTGAACGACACAGACCGTTACCTTTTTTAGATCGTAACTCATACTTACGTGGGATGGCACGTGAACGTTCTCTGATCACCACCGCAGAGCACACGGTCGGCGAGTTGATGAATTTCTGATGGAAATTTACTAACGTACAAGTTCATTGGAGTAATATGGTGCGAAGTGAGCAATTGTGCCCTATCTCGGGGACTCCAAGAGAAGGAAGGTTATTATATTCTTGCCGTTCAAGGGGTGGATTATTGGCCTCTATTGCGACATAAACAACAATAAAAAGGCACACTGCACTATTGCAAGAGTGATTGCGTGTATGAACACTGCGCAGTTGCCGCTGTATTTCAACACAGAGACAGTTACTCTGTAGATTCGCCGAAAGTAGTTTAGTCAACTGTTATGTCTCCCATAATTGGATGCACACGCTTTCTATTAAGTGTGCAATGGTATTCATAGAGCAGACAGTCCGAAAACCTTCAACGAGTCGCCGAACACATCCCGAAGTGGTTGAAACAACAGATGATGAACCAGCCTCAACTTGGTGCATTGACGGCTCGAAATCCAACGTCATCGATTGCTAACGACTCATTTACACCGGTCTACCGAGAGGGCATTAACTTCATTTACGATATTGGTTACGCCAGGTCGAACCCGAAGGTTATTAGCCTTTCTGCGAGCGATGCTACTCCAACCAATCCTTTACAGTCGTGTCGTTATGGTCACAAAATAGTCGATGCAACTACCGGTTGCTATGGTATGATTACATAATAATTGACTGCATTTGTAGGCGGTGTCTGTTCCGTGTTTTAACTTTGCTGTTGATGAATATAACTGGAAACCGGTTACGTTTGCGATGATGGGTAAGAATGTAAAACATATTCGCAATTCCTCTCATTTCTGCCCTAGATGGACTTCTTTCGCGTTTCATCTCGGAAGCCAGTGGGAGAGGACGCAGACTGAATTTGCTCGCCATTACTATCGTCACGTGGTGGAAATTAAGGCAACCACAAGCAACCAGTTTTACTAACTCGGGAGAGTGAGTATTTGAAAATTATTCGTCTTCACGTGTAGCTGCACACTTTACTTGCAATGTCTAGTGATGTTAACAGAGGGTGCAACAAATGTACAACACCCCACCCCCACACCCCCTTTTTTACAACGGCTGTCTATCTGATTAACGAACCCGTTCTATCAGATATTGAAATATTGATGAACCGCAAGTGTCTAAACTGGGAACGGCTGTTTAACCGCACGTATCCAATTAACGACAGGTCACCAAACTGACCCATCCGGCTTATTCAAATACTGATATGCCATCACAACCCGAAGTTACAAATCTTTAGTGAAGCAGTGCTGATCCGAATTCGTCAGCCAGTGTTGTTTACATAAATGTAGCTGGAACAGTCAATCGGGTCTTGAATACGTAGTACTTGGTTTGATTGCATTGACTGACTCTATACTCTGAACTTTATAAACAACGTTTTACGTCGGCGGTTAATCAGAGTAATCTTAACGCAGCATATTTCAGTATGCATTTTACCTCTTCTGTTAAAATATGTATTGTTTGATTTTTTACTTCTCGCACATGTAGAGATCTTCAGTAAATCAATATGATGCTCTGCTTTCACATAACAAAACTAAACTGTGCATTCAACTATTCTTCAGATCTTCTCAGGGTTTCGGTTTTTCACATTTCACACAAATGATTCGTCACTACATTGCACGTCGTGCATTTTTAACAGTTGTTATTCAAGATGCTAAAGTGGTGTACTGGATAATACAGCACCGCCACTTTTTCTGAAAACTAATCAGTGAACTTATTAGTAATGGACCAAACGTTAATTTTTCTTAAAATATGGAAGACAAGAGGTGAAATGCGACTGTTCACGACTGTCCATCACCAACGGTTTGATACAATTACTGAAGTTAGCAAGGGGGTGGACCAGACAACAAAGTACACTAAGATTAGAAGTCGGTTTAGTCACGTATGAGAACTTAACCGTTCGAGGATAAATCACTGCTGGATGGTCCGCGATCTGCGCGTGTATTTACGTATGAGGACTAGCACAGTTGGTGTGACCCGCTGTATGTAACTAGTTTACTCTGACCGAGAGTATGTGGTAATTCCAGCTTCCTGGACAACCGTTTACAACCCTCAGCGTTGTACACTATCGGGTACACCAACCCGGAGGGTGCTACAAATGCGTTGAGAAATATTTTGATTATTACTATTATTATAATACTCAAACCTGAGTATCTTGAATAATGTGTTATCAGATGTTCTGGCAAATGTCAAACAGGAGAGTCCTCCGCAAGTCAAATGTATTTAAGACCTGATATGACTAGTGAAATACTGTTTTACATCCTCCACATAGTAGTACTGCTTACTACTGGGTATAGGACTGCCTGTAATCCGAAACAAACGGAAACTGCTACTGTACACGTAATGTCAAGTCTCCCATTTCTATTGCGTTCAAGTTAGCCTTAGGCTGGAGCCATTTAATTACTTACTGTTGCCGTAGAATTTGAATATGACCGAGTTTCAACCTATACATAAATTGCTTTAGACAACCAAACACAGGCTTATATAACCGAATGACTATCGAGCCGCACGATGTTACCGTGCCCCGTTACATTGTTGTAGACAGTGCACAAAGCCCTCGTAATGTCAGCTTGGTAATCTGAATCCGCTAGATACGGCGATAGGAAAACTGTTTACAAATATCGGTTATAAGCAAGCATTTTACATCTTTTTCTTACCCAACTTTAGTGTGTTTCGGCTGTGAACCAGTTTCCTAGAACAGTTCCATCAGTGATAGGGCAGAGGTGCCGGTTGACCGATTTAGCTAGCGTGTTACCTTTACAGAAAGGCTGTGCGTACTGTGACATCCTTTCAGCCGTAGGTTTATGTTGGTGGCTGGTGAAATAGTCAGCATATGCATTTAAACCCTTTATGAAACTTGTTCCCCCCGCTAATTGTGAGACCGCTAGTCAGCTTCTGTTTCCGCTTGAAGGATACAAAAATGGGGGAAAATTGTATGGTGTCCGGTTCACGTTGGTTTCTACTTTTCTACAGTTCCAGATACGTTTTTCTAAGCGGGTAAATCACACACTGTTACCAAGTCCTCATTGTCATGCTGCATATGTGTTGGTTCAACTCGATTATGAAGTTGGGTTAGTTTCACTCTGCAAACCACTCTACAAACCAGTGATGGAAACGTCCCTAGTGGGTACGCTGAGTGTTGTATGATTCACATTCACGTGCGATGTTTGACCTGGATGCACGCAGCCTGCAAAGCATTGGTAGCGATGGCAAAATGTGCTAATCAGTGGGGAAAAAACTAGAATCCCTCATTCTTCAAAAAACTTGTGTGTATCGAGAATAGTCTTTTCGGAAGGGCAGAGGTAGTTTGTTTTGTTTACCATGATTAGAGAGAAGACCCGGCAGTGGACATTTCGTCAATTACAGAACAAGCGTTGTGGCAGTTGTCTTTATTACGGATCGCTGTATAGTGACAGACCATCATTTCAAACGCTTTCCTACATTACGTTATGTAAGACTATTGAGCTAAGGGTCTCGTTGATTGTACTCGAATTCTAATTACAGACAAGTATACCCCAATAGACTGATATGAAGTTGCATTTTGCGACTTTAATATTGAACAAAAATTTGTTTTTTTTTCAGACTTACTATGAGTGACGGATGATTACATTTGAGGTAATCGAGTGGTAGTGCATTTCGAAAAAGCTTAAACTTCACTTCGCGTATCTTATCATGAGTTTGCCTCTTCGAATAGCATTGTTCATAGCTCGGAGTTTTTCGAAATTTATCTCTTACAGATAGTCCTAACACTAGAGCGACAAAGTGGTAGTCAGTCAAAATTTCGTAATCTGTGGATTACAACTTCGACGGTCTTCAGGCATTACAAAAATGGACTACAAGGGAAACAGTCGATTAACTGCAACTCTTGGGTATCGCACCGTTTAATTAGACAAGGAAAATCATGTGAGCCCCAATTTTTGATGAGGGCCTTCAGTCTACACTATCACTGTCAATACATTGTGTATCGATGCTTCTTTCCGAATTGGATCTGCTGGAAGATTCCATTTTAACACTGTCCTTGAGGGGACTACTACGGGAGGAAGTTCAAGAAAAAAATTGAACCAAAAATAGGTTTAACGAGGTCTGCCATGTAAATATGTAGCAATGAACAGTGTGCAGTCTGCCAAACTATTCCAAACATTGGGTTGCATCCAAACCTTAAGGGAGATAACCGAACCTCCCAATAAGACCAGCGTGATTAAGCATTGTGACAGAAACAATTCCGCAGATGGTGTTTTGTTCAGAATCGGTTACTGGGAAAAAGTATTGCTATGCGGACGCTGTGAAAATGTTCCTTTAACACAACACAGTGCAGGGTTTTTTTTCTGGGTACACGATTTTGCAATGTGTTAGCTGCCAGCTACCAAGTAATCCTCTCATAGATCTGGTTCATGGTTAGCTTAGCTTGGTGAGATGACGCGATAAAAAGAACTCTGAAAATGACTCACGTCGAGGATATAAGATTTTAACACACCGTGATACCGAATTGTTAAGAAATCCAACGAACAGTAGACCGTTCAAATATACACGTATAGAAACGTCGCTATGTAATGTATCTTCTAGAGTAATCGAATCTCCGTAGTGACGCACCTCTCTAATGGTCACTCCGTTATTAGCGCCATTAGCTTCACCTCTCCACAAAAGCACCCTCGCAGGTAGAGAAGCTCCAACTCCTTTCGCGCACAGCGCGAACATGACGACTAGCATACCACACCAGGTCAAGTCAAGTCAATAATACGCACCATGCACACCGAGAAGTGAAGTTTCAGTCCGTCGGAACAGAGCACGGTAGCCAAACGATGACTCCGCTGGATGAGTTTTCGTTACTGAATGGTGACCTTTCGGCTTAGGTGATAATATAAGGCTTTGGATGTGACATCCTAACAGACAATCGACACTGACTGATCAAACGCGTTAGTCCTCGAGCACCTCTGTAAAATGTGTGGTCAGCTAATCGTTATTCATGGCCCGTGTATGACTTGCTAGTTGACTCCCGATAAATCGAGTCAACGAGTAAATAACTTGACAGCTCTGTGACACACAATCTCCTCACCTTGTCTGGTGGCAGAGAGCTTACGGGACTGATAATTTTGCCAAATGGCGTCATCTAATGAGGTTGCAGAAGGAGTGAACCAACGCAAGTCATAAAAATGTTTAGGTCAGTAGAAGGTTACTGAAGGTCATATATGATAAAAAGTAACAGGAAGAAGCACTTCTTGATCACTTTAGAAAACTGAAACAATGACACTGCTGTTTGGTATTGTCTTCACTGTGCTCGCTTTGTCCTCATATCTCTACCTGCATCTCAGTGGGGTACAGGAATATATGCTAAAATGGATTGCATGTCTACGAAGCATGAAATAGATGGCTGCAGTGGTCGTTAAAAACTGGTCTTGCTTTTTTTACCACTAGACTTCGACTTTCAGAATATCTTGCACAATTCTATTATCTTTCCAACCATCTGACACCCGTTTTCACCCTGTTTCAGCACATTCAAAGCTTTCCAGAACTGTAATCTGGATAGCTCCACATTCCGGTAGCTTAGGAAATTGACTTGTTTAATTCGAATATAAACTGAACATGGCTGACGACTGATTACAGCGTTGACATTTGAGTAGACTTTTAAATAAAAGAACCCGATTCAAATTTAGCACTTTGGTGTTATACTGTTTTGTCCTAAGTGAGTTTCGAACTCCCGTCCGTGTTCTTGTGAGAAGGCCGTGTTAACAAATATCCTCTTGGCTCCATATTAAACCTAACCAAATTATCACATCTGAACATTCATTCATATTCGACTATATGTAATCCTTGAAATTTCTTATTTCCACGAGAACAGGCCAACCAAACTGGTTCATTTCAGTCAATAGCCTGTCTCCATAAAACCTATCAGTCAATGCGAATTGATTATTCTGTGTGTTCCGCTAAACTGATTTTTATTGTTGATGAGTTGTCGACTGTTTCAAATAGATTGGTAGCAACAACAAGAATGGTGTTTACAAACTCAACG
>LOND01002333.1:44394-58321 GCA_014220965.1 Paragonimus kellicotti
TGTTATTGCCATCCACACATTGTCAATGCAGGACAGCTCTCAGTCCGAGGAAGCCTGTTAGTAAATACGTACATACGTATGCTGTACATGCAACACGATAATAGGTAGCCACTGTGAGCACAAATGTGAGGGTGAAAAGTTGGGAGTTACTTAAAGAGTGAAATTGAAAATGCTGAGAAGAGAAATGAGACGTTCTACCTTGAGGGAGAATAAAACAAAATACCGGTTCATATAGAGATTCAGAACACAAGTTTCAGATATTTTTATTCTTTGTCATGTAAGACGCTGTCCAAACTGGAAGATACCCATCCTCCTTTGGACCCGAACCAAGAATCCGTGAAAGCACTAAGGGAGCAAGCTTCAGTGTCAGTGACTTTATGCCATTAACAAGTCATACGGTGGCTACCGCATTCAACTTTGCCCACCACTCACAAGAAAAGCATGGAGTGATAAGTGATGGGTTGGCATTCGTGAGATTTGTTCAAACCAGCGAAGCCCGTGAGCCGAGATCATTAAGCTTAGAAATGGACAGAGTCTGTCAGGCCCGAAAACACGCCGGTGAACGTCGAAACCGTCGCACATCGCTAATGTTTCGGAGACAGTGATGACAAAAAATGGATAGCGTTAAAATCCTCCGCTTGAATGAAGAACGTTTCGCAATTGTACATTGTGACCATCAATACAATGACATTATACAGCCGACATTTCAGTGAAAGACTGTGAACATGCCAGTGCCACGGTTGCGCCAGTTTGTCAAAAACTATCCTAGCTTTGGCAAGAGCCATTTCAATATCTTCTGGTGGGAACTCGCAGAGCTACTGCCAACGAATCAGTCTGGTCGTCCCGGTTGATAAGACCTGATTGCGTCAATAAATGCGATGTTCATATTTATCGGCATCCGCGTCCATAGATCGACAGGCAGTGTGAATGGGCTAGCATCAGTGAGGGGAATGATATTGTAGTCTAAAATAACTACTATTTTATTGAAATGAGAAAATTGTCAGTCATGAACGGTATCAGTGTTTGCATGAAAATTCCCAAAGAATCTACGCGAATGGCTCTGTCAACCAGGTAGGTTTCCAAATATTTCATTCGCAAATTTACTTTGTTACTTTTTTAAATATGATATCGAGTGACCAATACTAAATGAAGTCATTTATGGTAGTATAGATGGTCGACATAAACGCTCAGAGTTCACACCAGAATGACGAGTTGTTCAGTTGTTCATCAGGACAAGGTTTCAATCGATGTGTCTCACAGCGGTGTCCATCTTAGGTTGTACCTCTTTAGTCATAATGGGTTATCTCATTTAATATTCGACATTCCGTCGATTGCTAACTTTTTTATTCATCCTCGCCTTAGTGAATCACTTTCTGAAGACTGTATTATCTTATTGGTTTCACTGTTATCCAATAACACTGATTACGTGTTCTCTTCGATTTATTTCTATGCGTCGCTGATTCAAGTCAGGCTTCATTCCAAACAATTTCCCACTTATTTCACTGATTGGCTTGGCTGATTCTAATCCCATCAACACTTGTGATGGATACACCCGCACGCACTATGTTTAACCTACACATGAGTTATGAGTTGATATGACTCAACAACAATAGAGGATAATGTGACACGGTGTAAGAGGACAGGGTTGTTATTTTTAGCTATTTAACTTATCTGAATAGAACTGACTAGAAGAAAGTTATCACTGAAGCCGTAGTCTCAGATTTTCAGGAAACTTTCTCATATAATGAGCACAGTAAGTTTTCAGGATATGATTACAACCGTAATTAGCTTTTAGATACTGTAAATCTACAAAAATATATACACCCATAACGGATGAGTATGGTCATATTTTGCCATGTTGTCTAGCTTACAACGACACCTGAGCTGATCATGTGAATCACGCAAGAAGACGCTATCTGCTAGAACACTGAAAGGTACACGACTAGAGCATTTGATTTGGCACTTACATAATTGTGAACGAGCAATGGTTCACCAAGAACGTCTGATCCATTAGTCGGATCTGCTAAATTTCCGGTAAATGCTGATCAATGTTTAACTGCTGAACGATGTGTATCTGGGATAGAATGGACAGTAAAGGTTAAGAAATCGGAAAAGAACGGAAATAATCAGTCAGATAATGGTCTTTGCTGGTATGCGCTTTAAATAGCCAGCTTTATTTACGATCCGATGACACATGAAATTTGATAAAAATCACCTGCTAATGATTCCTAAAAAGTTGAGGTAAACTGGTGGATGAGCGTTTATGGACCCAATTGACCACCTGAGATTGGGTTGTGAAGGTGTTCACAACATGCTACTTATGAGTAATATAATAATATACACGAAACAACAACTTATCATGAAAGATCACTGCTAATTAAATAAATTCGTTGTCCGATATAATTGTATTTATCCTGAAATTGTAGATCATGATAGTATGCATTTTGTCGTTCGACCTAATGGAAAATTAGCCATGCGTTGCCAGCTCCATGCAGCAGGCAGGTAATAAGAGTCTCACTAGTGACTATTTTGGATACTGCCTTCAAAATACTGCCTAAGCGCCAAATACACTTAATTTGTGTCCAAAAATTTCGGCGACTACGCATACCGCCAGATGTTTATATTTGACCTCAATGAGAGTCTAAGCGATGTATAAGTGTATCATGCTACCTGGCAATGTATGGCTGGACAACTTTGCGCTCACGCCGACGATACACTTCGGTATGTCAAGTATTTTAATACAGAAATAGTATCTAATCAGAGTTGTAGCAAAATCTGATAGAAAGTAACGGACATACTGGCGACACTTGTTTCAGCTGTGCAGGATTTTCTTTTGTTGTGTAAATATGTAGTGAAAAACTGGCGACTTTTGTCTATATAGGGTCATAAATGTTTTCCTGCTTTCAGTGTTAAACCTGTTTTTGAAGATAATTCCATTCATACTACCTCTAATCTGGGCAAAAGTTGGAAGCGATGATAGATCTAGATGAGTTGTTAGTCAGCAGCTAATCACAAAAGATCACCACCACAGGCTGGTAAAAATGTTTTATATTGTTTTCGAATGTTTTATCTATTAACCTGGTCCACTGACTGACTCCAGTCAGTTCATCAGAAGCAGAAGAAAACAGCTCGTTGTTGATGTGCCTTCTTTTGGAGCTTCATTGTTATGAAGACAGCACCTTTGCTGTGATATCTATCTATACCTACTGTTACGTAATCCTTACCAATCATCCAGGCTTACAATGATATTTTTCACCAGAGTGTTTGGAATAATTTATTTCATCATAACTTGCACAACTATGGTGCTTAAAAACCGTCAAAAATAGTAGCGTTGACTGAGGAATTGCGCCAATAGATCAGACTAGTTAACTCAAAGGAGGTTGAATAGTTGTTTATGAGAATGGTGAAACAGAGTAATGTATAAGCCTGTGTGTCCCGCTATCTCTTACCCTGGCCCGGGAGGGTTCAACCGTGTTATCCGCACAATCGAATGGTGAATAAGAAGCAAACAGTTTATCCGAGTCATGAATACTTCATCCATACCTCCAGAGTATTTTTGGAGAGATGCTAGGTTCAAAACCCTTGTTATCTGTGTGGACGCGCTGGAAACGATCTTTCGAGGATTATCTGGAACTGCTCATAGCATTAAATCCCGCCATCAGCCTC
Organism: Paragonimus kellicotti; assembly: GCA_014220965.1. Classification (NCBI taxonomy): domain Eukaryota; kingdom Metazoa; phylum Platyhelminthes; class Trematoda; order Plagiorchiida; family Troglotrematidae; genus Paragonimus; species Paragonimus kellicotti. The sequence goes on from LOND01002333.1 coordinate 48,061, forward strand.
ACAGAATCACAAAAAATTAAATTAGTCAGACAGCATCTGATAACTTAAGGTCAAAGTCATTTTGACGCACTTCGTGTACCTGACAGAACGTCCTTGTCTGATGCCTTGGCAATACTGATTACTTGTGGGGGTTAGGCCAACACGTGTTCACAGCCAGAATGAATCTCTTACTACGAGGTAGTTGAGGAAACAACTTCAGCCTCTTAAAGTGTATTGACAACACAAATTTGTATTTACGCAATGGCCATACAGTGTTTTTTGCCCGACAACACTTTAAATACTATACATCAGTCTAGAGAGACCATTTCTGAAACCTAACATGATCAATTCGCCTTTTTACAGTGTTCAATCCAAGATCGCGCAAAGACTTCGTGGACAGCAAGTGGACATGTCCTCAAGTGTTTGATGCGCGTAATACCATAACACACGATGATAACTGAATATACGAGGCTTCTCGATCGACGTAGTACTGCGTACTCGGAAAATTTAGCCGCTTGCGTTTTTGGGAACATCGCTAATCAGTAATCACCGACCAACGTCATGTGCACAAAAAAACACTTCGCTTTGGAGCCGGTAACTTCCCCAACTCTGATTTATGACCCAGCTGTGTTTGTCTGAATTTTTGTTGCTACTTCCATGTTCTATACACTTTATGGTTCCTCGTTCATGATTGGAGGCAATAGACGAAATGCCAACATGTTGGGACGCATATGTCTTCGTTCGTTATCGTTGAACGGAATCAGTGAAATTCAACATTTTGAAGCGATGTCAGTCAGCTAACAAGAAACCAGTTACTTATCTTTACATTAGAGGTCTAGTGTGGCCGAATGCATGGCTTGTGACTGACACTCGCATAGGCAAAGCCGTTTAGTTCGATGGATAAAACATATTGGTGTGGTAGGAATATGCATTTCAATTTGAGGTAATCATTGTAACTCAAGTATAAGTGCTCATCTGAGTACTAAAGTATGTTTGGCACTCACCTACAATTATCACGAAAGTAATGTGAAAAAGTATTTGTTTTACTTTAACATTACGGAAGGTGAGCTTGCATTTGGAGAGGGTAACCTTCAGTCCAATCTCTCCCGTCACAAATGTAAATTATTAGAAAACGGATTATGGGATAACAACAGTAATAAGAACTATTACTACTAGACCCACATTTAAATAGGAAAGGTTATCAGGTCAGCGAGAATGCAATCTGCTCGAGTCAACAGCTTAGTCATGTGCAGAGTCAGATGCGCATTGAATAGTACTGTCTTGAACGACCTGAGCAGTTTGGGAACCCGATTGCACACTAACGTAGTAAACGTGTTCATTGGGTCTACAACGTGATCCATTTCCATGATGTGCCTAGCGACGGACAATATTAGATCTTGGTTCACACGTCCGGCTTGAAGGTATGTAAAGCCATTCTTTGACATAGGTACGGACCTGTTCTTCTGATTCAAGCAACGTTGCAAATGCGTGTTACCTAATAGCGTACTGGAGAGGCTGTTCAGAGACTGGTGAGGGCCCACGAGCAGGTAACAGGACACGATAAACCAAATGTATTTTAAATAACAAATGCTCTTCTTATGCCCTCATCCACAATAGTTCCGAACGTTAGGATATTTTTCCCTCTCTTAAGAAGAGCTATTGCTATCAAATCTTTACGCTAGCTGCGATTCAGCTTGTAATAATCGTTGAAAACCTTCAAGCCTCTACCATTGTTATATATACTACATAACCTCTCGAACTTGCTGGAACACTGTATTCACTGTCAGGATGAGTTAATGATCTTGTTAAGTATTAACACTCCCGAACCGCACCAAAACTGTATTCCTTTATTTCCTCGTTTAGTACTGAATACAATACTATACATGATCTCATATTATCTAACGATTTATTTGCTACCGTGAGTATGATATTACCGAGATCATTTGCCACACTTCCAAATATAAGAGTTTTCCTAAATTCCTTGAATAAGTCAGTTAGAGCACAAATGTGAAAGGAATACTACCTGCTGCAACAAGTTCAGAACTGTGTAGCGAAGATGAACAACCATACTGAAATACTCGTGAATAGTCAGTTGGAGGCACGTATTTAGGTGTTGCAATAAACGGAAAACGCTTGAAGGAATACTGGAATGTAGTAGTGCAGGAAATGCTGTTTTCCATTAATGAACGTGCAGCTGTGGCGTTCCGGTTTCAGTTACATGTACGAATGAGTGTTTTTGTTCGAGATGGTGTTGAAACGCGTACCGCCTCTGACACCTTTCCGAATAAACAATATTTGCACCATCCACATTATTGGCTCACAACAACCGTACACAGTCAAACAATAATGTTGCGAACATAGGATGGGTGTAAACTACACAAAAGAAATGTGAAACGCCACAAACGGGAGCGAGTTCACCGAATGTCAATACAATCTAAATACATTAGAACCTTTGGAATAGCTTAAAAGTTTGCTTTACTAATTTGGAGTCAAGTCTCTGACTCTGCGGCACTCCTCTCTAGAATCCACTCTGAGATGTGACAAATAAATTAGGCATAACTGTAAACCCACCTTTCTAATAGCGTCTTTAAGCAGACCAGGTAGTTAACTGCAAATTTGTCACTGTGACGTAATTGAGAGATAATTTTTCAGCCAATGCTAATCACTTACTGCACAACTCAGTCATCTAGTCGACCGCATATATTATAAACATACGTAAGGGATACAGATCCAGAATTTGTGTTAACTGAGTGGATATTCTTCACACAGCCTTGATTTTATTATACGTGAAGACCGTTTTCTATTCAGAACGAACAGTCAACATTAACTGGTGAACACTTACTCAGTTCACTCATTGTTTTACACACTAGGGTTTGTGTAGCACTGTAACGGGTATGCTCAGCTTTGCGGTCTATTCTTGTGGCATATGTGTTTGAGGGATCAACTGTCGATTAGCCTGTTCACCCCGCTTAAAAACGAAGCGCTTGGTTGCATGAAACTTACGGATCTAACTTGTTGCAGTGACAAGTCGAAAATACCTTGCTTTCTGAACAGTAGTGCCTAATCTCTCATGACTATGACGTCAATCAAAGCAGATATACAAACCTCTTGACGGTGATATTGGCCATACCAGTATCCCACTTGACCGCCTACGGGCCGTCATTATAAATCATAACCTTGACCGCGTCGTCTAGCAATATATTCGATTTACAAATATGGCGACAAGATACTCAGAATTAGGGACATCGAACAACCCTAGAAACTGAAACCTCCCACACAAGTAATAAGAGAAGACCTCGTACTGGTTGCAGTAAGCAGTTCTTATTCATGAGACAAGAAGCCGCATTTATAGATGTACAACAGTATTAAAGAAATCACAGTCTGTCATTGGCTGATCATATTGGCACCTGCAAAGTCAAACTGTAAGCTGATTAGGTGGAATCCCGAACAAAGCAGTTGGCATCTAACGGGAAGTGTAACACAGAAGTTTCTTCCAATTCTGATGTGGTATATTAACACAACGTTTGGACCAGTTCCTTACTAGATTTTCTATAGTGTCACGCTTTGGATAAGCGGTGAATCGAGTAGATTTTCACCACAGCCAACCACTGACGGAAAAATGTGTTGCACAAGTTGTGGGCCTCAATACCTTTTTACATATCTGTTCCATTTTAGGCACAAGATTTTCTATTACATGCAAAAGCAAATCACTTTGGTGCATTAGAATTTCCACGTTAGAATCTTGGACGTGACGGCAAGAACGCGATTGGCCCAACTAACCGGAAGGGACAACCAATCTTAATTAGAGCACTTCGCATTGGCTACTTTGATAGAGGAAGTGGTACGGGTTATTCGAGGATGTCAACGGCCTTGCGTAATGAGAACGGCGTTAGCGGTCAAAATGGAACACAGATCATCTGACCCTGTTCCTACTAATTCATCAAACTGCGGACCGTATTGGTTCCTTTGACAGGTAAAGGGTTGCGAGTGGTTAGGAGTGTCTGTGGATCTCACGTCCAATAGGAGTGAGGTTTAGGGTTGTGGTAGACTTCGAGCTGTAATGTGAGAGTGAACCAGTTTGTGAGAACATTTCCATTAGTTCTCTTGCATACAAGGCAAGTATGATATCGAGGCATTCGAAGGGGGCGATAACTGGCGCACGGTTACCATTCTGAACGGAGTCAAGTGTAATACCGCTTACAAGTGGCTTCATGTGGATTGCATCAGTTATGAAGCTCAGCCTCGCAAAGGACATAGAAGCAAGATTCTGACAGAATCTGAGATCGATATGTTGTTGGAGTGGACTTCCGTAGACCCAACGATTACACTGAATAGGGTGCCAATCGTAAGAGTTGTCCTCCATTATATAACTCCTCAGCAAACACACTTTCCAGATCAGTATGACACGGTGCGTTGTCGCATATCAGCACAATGTCTGACATGGGTGTACTGATCTTCATCTGATCTAGCAGGGTTCGTAGCCAGCCCTTGCAATCGTTGCTTTTTATGCTTCCCGCCTCATCGTATAGCCTACTATCGAGCTTGATGTCATAGCTCCAATCAAATGAAGGCTACGGCCTCGGCTGTTTGTTACACAGATGCATGCTCTCGTTCCTTTTAGTGAACGTCCCACTGACCTCGCGCAGAAAAAATTGAAGTTTGTCTCATCTGTCCAGCAAGTGGTCTTTGAACTTGCATAACGCTCCATCAGCCGATATGCAAACATTTGAGTTCATGCCAACGGGCATTTGGTGAAGTTTCTTGACAGTTATGCACCGGTCCATCCAAGTATCGACTGATCGTTATGGTCGATAACTCCTTCTCAAACTCAGCTTTGACGCGCAATCTCAAAAATTGCAGTGTAACCGTTAGGTCTACGCTTGATTTTCATACCTTTGTGTTGTGTTTATGGAGTATTAAAACTAAAAACGCGCGAATAACTGAATACAAAGACACTAGTCAATGAACTTAGCTGAAGAAATGCGTAGAAAGTTCCAGCCGGCGGAACCGAATGAGGATCTGCAATTGCTGTGTATTTTGGGAGACAAACTCAACAGTTAAGCTGATTCGTTCAAGCCGATCCATAGAATCCGTGCAAACAATCAATGCAGACGAGAAGTAGTATACCGGCAAATAGGGTATGTTGCAGTTGGTCTACATTCCGCACCATTATATACTCAACTACTAGTAAAAACAGCAAACTCACTGTGATCGGGCATTCTTACATGAAGGTGCCGATCGTTACATATATTTATACGCCTCACATAACCTCGCAAATAGGAATAAGTTGTCATTACCGTCTACTATTTATCATTCTACTCTTTATCACTTTACGTCCTACGTCTGACAAACCCGTGTGAAATTTTTGTACTAAGCTTGCGGAAGAATAACCAAAATCGAGCTTGTATGGTGCGCTTTAGCTTTGTCGAGTGAAATAGACGGATATACTCTATTTCAAATGATGGGAACGCATCATTTCATAGTGTTTTGAATAAAACTGACACCGATCACTTTCACTAGGTTGAAACAATAGGATGGACATAATTTACCAGGCAAATTCTCTTGGTTAAATAGCAGCTTGGTAGATGAAACGACTAAATTTTGTCTCATCAAGTACTTAGTTCCCTGAGCACTTGTTTGGTTTAGGCGAACAAATTTACTCACAGTCTGACTATTTAAAAACCAATCGTTAATTGTTCTGTTCTCTCCTTCGATTATTTCAGCAAGCAAGAGCGTGAGTTGTTTCCTGTTTCTTCCAATATTCTACTAGAATACCTCGTCCCTTTAAGAAGTATTGTGTCCACTGGAGCATGTAAATGATCGGCTGAGTGAGACGTAATTAGGCATGGATCATAAAAGTTAATTAGTATAGCATCGAAACGTGGACAAAACGGAATTAATTCATTGTGTGCGCAGTTTTCCAGATTACTGCGAGTGGCTTATTTAAATGACTGTTTACTTAAAAGCAAAGCAACCTTTTTCCGCAACAAATTTGAACAGAGAAGTCAGAAACCGGAAGGCCTGTCCGGTTTGTGAAAGCGGTAGCAATTAGCAAATGGAAGCCACCCCTCTGCGTACAGAAAGACTTGTTCGTCAGTACCAGATTGCCCTGGTAACTGATGTGTATGGATGTGTGTGTGTGGTTGTTGATTTTGTTGTTTAGCTTCACAATACCCACTTGAACTTTGCTATATAAACCCATAGACTGCAGTATGTACCTGATGAGATGCAGGGAAATGTGTTTAAGAAATACTTTGTGCAACAAACTTTCTGACCTCTGTTTATTTAAGGTTATGAGATAGTGAACAGGAGTAAGCATATTTTAACTGAGGATTATGCTAAACAATATTCTTTGCATGATGAAGCAGACATCGACTAATTGAACCGATTATATGTAGTTTAATGATCTTGTGAACATCCTAACAATTTCCAGCTGATATTGATGCACAATTACATGTGTATAAACACAGTGAATAAATCACTATTCTATGACTCGTTGGTTAAGCTAGATAGCGTTGCATCTCGACCACTCCAGAAATTTTTTATCTAGCCACATAAAGCAAAAGTATTTCGTTATACAAAGTGAACACCGCTCCATACTTGTTAGCATTAGTAATTTGTGGAGCGTTAAACGATAACCGGTAGAAAGCTACCGGTCATACAGGCTTCTGTATCAACTGAATTCGCGGCGTAAAGTCAAGATGAAAAGATGGCAAAACACGGTTTATCGAAGTCAGCCTGCGTTTTTTTGTAAATGATTTTGTGGCTGGTTGAGAGAGATTAGGCGACAGAAATGAGCCAAATCCATTTATCATTATGTTAATTCATTTCACTTAATAGGTTCCGCCAACTTACTGATTTATAAGCGATCAGTTAACATCATACAATGTGTTTGCGATCAGCGGGACTACTATCAGCAGAGCAACCGTGGGTGCGGAAAATAATTTTCGTTGCAACTGGATATTAAAAACCCACCTGATATTCGTTGATAATGCCGTTGATTGCCTAGATGGACCAGCTTTCAACCTCAGAAGTTGCTGCTTGTCGTAAGGTGTTTTTTGTTGAACTTCAAATGATCCTTGATGTGAAATTGCAAATGACGAACGATTTGCCCAGCGTTATTCATTTGACAGTCTTTTTGTCTAGTTCATTGAACAGGATTAGACCGCAGTAGAACGTCACGTTTTCCTCTTAGTTTGTGGACCACCTCAATATCCCTAAAACTCATACCAGTATACCAACTGAATGTCAGCCAGAGAGGAATTCTTTTGTCGAAAGCTCCTCAGCCTTTTTGTATATTAGCTTCACACCGAATATCTGGCTGACCCTCATAACCGCATGAGCAATGCCCTCTCATTGGTAGCCATTCCACACAGCGTCAGTCGAACAAGTCAGCCAGTGCTACTTGATAACTTCCTCACATTGGACTGTACGTAGTGTAAATATTTTGGAATGAATTACCGTTTGAAAGTGATCCAACAGCGTTAAAGTGTTGAACTGACTCTGATTCACTTGGTTCTACTCGTTACGGTTTACCTAACCATTAGCATGACCATCAACACTTCACTAGATATATTTTCTCACATCTGATCTGTTTATAGTTAAGAAGCATTTAAAACAAATTGACATAATATGCACGTTAGTAAGCGTAATTATGCCTGGCCGATAAATGTACAGAAGTATGAAAACTTTCACTAAGCATGTTCCTTGTTTAGCTTGTACCGTTAATCACTGATGAAACAACTGTTCTGAATCTTTAGCTCGTTTGGTGACTTCAACTTTAAATGGAATTTATTCTGGATGGATAATAGACTGAAAAAATGATAACATTGCTGTGTATTCCGTCAAGCAGATCACGTATTCTGAGCGCTATTCATTTATAAGTGAGCAAGAACATTTCGACGTACTTCATTGAACAGCGCTACCTGGCTTTTTTAAAGAAACATTTAAATGATTGTCTAAATAGTACCTGGGTCTGAGTTCAAAATATGACCCAGAATAATCTCACACTGCATGTTTTGTCACCTAGCAGAAAATGCTTCAGAGCTCCAGTAAATCCACTCACATGTTCTTGATGTTCAGGTCGTAACAACCTCATCGTTTCCGCCAATAACTTTTTTCAGTGATTAAGGTGACTAGTTATTTGCCCAGCATTAGACGATCGTAAACATCACGATATATCATTTACTAGAAACTGAATGTCCCCCGACATTACTACTGTCAACCACTGAAGATAAACGAGGTTGTTAACTGATATTCTACTTCAGAAGTATATAGGAAACTGTCATTCTGTCCAACACTTACAGCATTCTTAGACGGATATTGCTGACACAAACAATTTTGCAGCAAGACAGATCTGCCTTAAATTTAAGACGATTCATCTAACTTGTAATATGCCAGTCTAGGTGTCAGCTTGTCGAGATTGGAATAGAGTAGTACGTCTCATACTCAAGATATTTAGCTGCTCAAATGTGTAGACAGGCTTGCATTAACAAAAAAATATTGTGAATCATCCCGGACAGAACAATTTATAAACCTCAGTATTTTGTTGTCATTTAGACAGAAACAAACTCCACAGAGTGGACTGTTCAGTAGAAGTGAGAGAATATGGACAGGAATTGAGTACAGGCTTTGAAAAATCATAAATACATTCCAAAAAATAACTATACTGAACTATTCATCAGTCAAAACCTTGGGCGAAGTACTAAGCAATGTGTCTGGCACATTACAGAACTACATTTCAACAAGCCTAATGGTCATTAGGTAGTTGGCAGTAGATCTGCCCAATCACCCTCAGAGTATAATAATAAATTGTTCTGTTTAAGCTATAAATGTGCACACCTGGTTCACACCTCTCTTATCATTTCTAGTCAACAAACATGAAATTCATGGTACAACCAAGTCATGTTTGCTTACGCATACGCACTTTGTTGTGGAGCGAATCAATGGGCGAGACAGAGGTCTTTTAATAGTTTACTTTCATAACATGTAATTAGGCAATTTAAAACACTGAGTTCCCTTAATCCATTTAGTCAAAACAGAGAGAAGACATATCGCGAGATGTTAACATTTCGATTTACTCTCATCAGTCGCAAACGTAAAACCAGCAAATTTTATACAAACTGCGTATAGCAACAACAATTGAACGAACCAACCACATAGTTCTGACCTTTCACGCGCTAATAGTGCAATCAATTCCACGGCAAGGAGATTGATTGCGTCAGCGCCTTCTGTGCACACAAAACTGGCCGATGTTGTTTGATTAGCAATGCCTCGCTAATCGCTAACAGTTTCGGGTTGCGATTATGTAACAATATCTTGAACGATTCGACAGGGTCAACTAGGTGACCGGTTGCTAAAATATGTTTGGCGATCGATGAGGCCGGGGTCTTCGAGCTTGTTACGTTTGCGACTGATGAGAGTAAATCGAAATGTTGACACCTGGCGATATGTCTTCTCTTTGTTGATGACGTTGATTCCCTTCAAGTCTTACTCCTCTATAGCTCGTCCGCTTGAATGCAGACACAGTTAGTTACCAGAAGACTGCATCGGTATTTGTTTCTTTGTCCGCGATTATTGTCTACAGCGATATCTTTCTGAGCTTTTAGCCATCTTCCATTTGGCTTCCAGGTGAATCTTTCCAAAATATATAAATAAACTGTTATACTAAGTGGCGCTACTCAAGAAGGGCCACTTCAGCCTTGTTTTGTAGCAACAGATATGTGTAGAAGATCGTGATGAAATGAATACTTCTCTTTACTTCGTTCATGGACTCATGATGAAACCTGAAGTAGCATGGGTATTGAGCTTACTGTATGACTTTGAGTCCTGGTTTCGACAATCAGTACGGCAGCTGGAACAGCTTGAAGGATGAGCCACGTCCACACCAACTAATGGATCACTGTCATTTAATCTTCGACTATGGTTGCTGATACGTAAGCTTATCTGTGTGATTATGTTGAGCCACCCTCCCAAGCAGCAGATCAAAATGGATGTGGAAGACAACTGTCCTTGATTTGTAAGGTCCCTTCATTAAAATTTGCCATGCTTTCCTTTTGGAATCAGAACCTCAAGATGGAGCATTCCTTTCAAAATCTATTTTAGATGACACCAGCTTTGTGTATTACACCAACGAGACATACATCCAGAACAACACGAGGATCAAGTTTGGGAGGGTACAATGTGCTCAGCTCCCTTTGGACTGAAAGTTATGAAAATCAAATACGTCTAACTTATACCTACTTACGCACTGACCTCATGGTTGATCTGTAAAGTACATGAA
>LOND01002334.1:3269-14069 GCA_014220965.1 Paragonimus kellicotti
CGCTGATGCTCAACTGCTATGCAACCATGAGGAATAAGCAAGCCGTGTGGAAGAATAATGAAGGGAGATGACATAACTACTAAAATCAACCATGTGTATTCCTTACGACTTTCACTGCCATGTGTCGAACTAGCAATTACTTCACAGACAACTAGGCCAAACAACGGCAACATTCACACCACGTAACCCGATTAATCATCAACTCATCTTAGATGTTAAGCCACCCACTATGTGAGTCGTGAAGACCCCAGCCCAGGAGACGAACCCGGCTTACAGTGACCAAACATTTGGCGAACTTCAATTCTGTAAAGTCTATAAGGTCGTCATCTCTGCACCACGCAACTTACGCCAACAGACCTGAACACCAGCAAAGTGCTTGATGAGACGGACAACTAGATGGCATCCTTAGAAAATGGCTTAGCGATCTGAGTCTGTTTGAACGCAAGGATTGAGAAAACAGAGTCGCTTCGTAATCATCATCAAATACTCGCTTCATTAACTTCGCGTTGTCTACTCGTTGATACCACCCGATGTGAGTGATAGACATCGGTGGTCAAGTATCTGAAGACGGTTCATGTATTCCACCCTGAGCGATCAAGTTTCGCAGCCATAATGTTGAACAGCCCGTAGATTGTCAATTGCGAAATACCAGTTGATGACGCAATATGTGTTTGACCAGACGAGTAACTTCCGCGTCATATTTACATCCTGAAACAAACATATGTTACGATACTCAGAGGTGATCGTGATCAGACAGCAACACTATAGTACCGAGTGTACAAAGAAAATTGTTTGTGACATTGATGCTGCCTTGCTAGTACATAGAATGCGATCTTCATGTTTTCGCTCTGTTCGTTCGGAATGGTTCACGCCTGAAACATTGCGGTAAACATATGCAAATACTACGGATATGTAGTTAGGGATTTCTGTTGATACAGCTTGAGCACCACTCGCACATCTATCACATCTTTATAAAATTTCCCGTTAGCCACTTTAAAAAAGAAGAATTGCATTCGAACCTCGCTCCAGGATATAAACTGACGTACAGTTCTAATAACAATAAGATTCGAGTAATGTGTTTCCCTTGTGAAACGTAACACACGAAAATGCGGCGGAATTTAAGAAAACGGAATAATATGTTACAGCTGAACTCCGTATTCACTTCTCTATATCCCCAATTCTCAGATTTTATAAAAAAAATAGACTGACAGTTCAGACCTCATCTATGTGTATCTACTCATTCACTTGTTCCTGTGGAGCAGGTTATATTGGTCGAACGTCAAGACAACTTTCGAAACGAATCCGAGAACACCATCCACGGTGGCTGGGCACGGGGAATCACGATCGGTCAACAGTGCTATCCTCGCTCATCTGGTCGAAAGCGGGCACCAGGTGAAAACTGATCAAGCCTTCAAGGTGGTATATCGCGTACCAGGCAACCCATCAAAAGCTGTCCGAATTAGAACACTCTGTACTGCCCAAGCTATTGGAATCAGACTGCTTGACCGGTACGATATGTCATCAAAAACGGTTTGTTCAGGCGCTCCACCTACCATGGCCACAAATCCATCGGATCGATGGTCAACCTGCGCGGTCAAACCAATGGACAAGCGTGACGTAACCGACCAATCAAGCCATCGCCAATTGACTGACCAGTGACCTAGTTTCTCTGTAATAAGTCTGATCGATATCTCGACATACTTGAAACACTTGGGTTCCCTTTAATAACTTCATCAATGCAGAAAGAAGACATATGTTGCGATATGTTAACATTTCGTTTACTCTCATCAGTCGCAAACGTAAAACATGCGAGTTATATATGACACAAATAGAAATAGACAGGGTATGGACACGCATACAGTCACACCACGTGTTATGTCATCACCACCACGGCAACCCTATGGGTTGCTTCAACCACTTTTGTGCACATAGCACCGGCTGGTGAGTTCTGATCAACATGGCTTCGCTAAAGGCCAGTAGCTTCGGGTTCTGTTGACGTAACAATATTTTGAATGATTTAATTGGGTCAACCTGGTGACCTGTTATCATGAGGTGTCTGGCAATCGATGATGCGGGGCTTCGAGTAACGGATTCACCGGTTTCAGATTGTCATGAGTTGTTTTAACCAGTTCGGGACGTGTTCTGCTACTCGCTGAGATAGCTGTCGGTCTGTTCTGCCTATGTAAACGTCACCGCAACTGCAAGTGAACTGGTAGACAACGTGAGAGACAGAATGGTCAGACAAACTGCGTTCGCGATTGTGTAGAACGGGTTTATTAAGTTTAAGCAGCATTTAAATGCTGAGAATGAATTCGAAGTTCGGAATTCTGACCAGTAGCTCAGTTCAGTTGGAGCGTACCAACTGTAAGTTGTCACTCAAAAGTGCACTGCACCATACAGCTTACGTATAGTAGTAACCGCTTTACTCAACTAAAAACGACACCGTACAGAATACCTCAACAATACAATCGGCAATTTTTGTAAACGTTCGTTTCAATAACTCCGAAAAACGGAAATGAAATTAATCAGACTAGAACAGGGGAGGAATCAAGCAAGCAAACCACCCATTTCGAGCACTTCTGAGACTGAAGTAAAACCCATAACAGGGTGTGTGTGGGTAGAGTAAAAAATCCCGACTGAATCGCTTTCAACAGAATTATTAAGATCAATCGCCAGTGCATCTGGGAGGCAGCATCGACGTAGGGAATGTTACTGAAGCCCCCATTTTTCCTCCCGGAACGTCTTCACCCCATGGAAAACAGTGTTGCCCAATAAGAATGGACCGATATCCCCAGAAAAATCCAGAACCCGCAATATTCTTAACGTACTCCACCTTCAATCCGGTATGCTTATTGGTTACCTGGCGACCTTGACTATTTTTCGTAACTGGCTTTCTACTTTTGATTCAAAAATGTGTAGGTCACCATGTGCGGCATAAATGACCACGTATTCTTCGTCCTGTGACATATTTTCAGACGGAATAAAGTTTTGCATTCGTCTTTTGATTCTACTTGAGAGCAATTAGCGGGATCAGTGGCATTACCTCTCAGGGCCAAGGCTCACCGTTTTGCTAGTCTCAAAGTGAACAATTCGAGGTCTGCTGAACGCTTTTATTCCGTAGTTGGTCCAGTGTATTTTTCGGGCGATCATCACAGGCCCGTATCTTCGAAACCAATGTCAATTTGGACAATCTTAGTAAAGAATGAGGGTGTAGCAACCAAATGACGTTAAACTGCATTTGCAAGATACGGTGGCTTAAAACATTGTACGTGCACAGTTTATAAATATTCAACCATCGGTCTGCACACAATCACATGCGTCGGCCGGCATCAACTTACACGCGGGAGCGGAGGTTTTGCATCCAGGACCGAACGAGTTTATTGGTTCAGTCGTAAGGAACGCTTGAATGTAAACGGTATAAAACCGCATCCGGAAGAGTTTGACTGCCTGCCATTCTAGGCAGTTACTGTTAAACACCACAAGCGACTAATATAAAATGCGAGATAGAAAGAGAAAGGCGACCTGGAGTATGAGAAATGAAGACAGTAACTAATGGGCTGGCGATTACAAATCATGCTCGTAACATAGACTGTAGTCTCAATATCCTGGTCAGCAACTGGAGACAGAGAAATGATGAATGCTAGCTGCCGTCGGCGTGAATGTCGAGGTTACATGACTGAATTATATGCGCAGTAATAATAATCAGTGACATTGAAAACCGCACGGTACTAGTTTTTATGCAGATGCTGTTTTGCTCTCGTCTATAATCGACCCGTTTGGCTGTAAGATTGAGGCAGTTTGGCGTAGATTACCTTGAGTTATAAATGGAATTATTTATTCGACTAAGTCTCACTATCTTTTCAAACGAAGGTTGATATTCCGTGGTTTTACAGAAGTCAAACATCAGAGTACGAATGGAATCGCATAAACCGATAAGTGAGCCCAACTGACAGTCGTGTTGGCAGATTAACATATAATCTGGAAACTAGACGTCCAGTTCGATTGCTAAAGGGAGCAAGACAAACGACCACACCACGGTCTGTAACTGAAGTTGATCTACACAACCATTCCTACCAATTCGCTTTCTCTGTGAAGGCGTGAAACGAGGTAGGTGTAAACCTCTCCCGCTTTCCAACCAATTTATCAGACCGCACAGCAGAACGGTTATTTCAGTAGGGTACTGCGAGCCGAGGGAGAAGTTAATAGAAAAACAAGAATGAACGGAAAAAGTAGAACATGCTTCAGCAAGGGACAACTCAGACAGAGCATGAGAGAAAAGGTACGATAAACAGAGAAGTAGCAGCCCGTAGGGCAAAGGAACAAGAACGAAAACGCTCACGCAGGCAGAAGCATACGTATGTAAATATGAGGTGGAGTATGGCCAGTCTGGAGCAGTTTCGAACCAAACCAAATCGCTGAGCACAGATGGTGGAGTACTGGTAACAGCACATGGAGACGGAGAAGAAAACGGTGCAAAACACAATGCAAAAATAAGTGTGTGCGTGTGGGCGCAGCAAGTAAGCAACAGGATAAGAGAATACAATCGAAATACGACGAAAGAGTACTGACAAGTTGTATGTAGACGGTGGCCACTTTGAGCGAAGGAATGATTCAACAGGCGCGGAGAAAAGAAATCGCATAGATGAGACCACATTTAAACAGCTATTGCGACTGTGGGAGTGGGTTGATGTAACTGAGAGAGAGAAATAAAGCGTACAATCGGACACAGCTATCACAAATAGCAATTTCGGCAACTGAAGAACATATACACATAGAGAGGGATGACGCAATGGGCGAGGGCCACAGCTAACTGACAGAAACAAATAGACAAATAAATCGTAAAGGTACACAAACGTGTGCAGAATGATCAGGAGTTGAGAGAAGTGATAGGCCCACAAAAAAAGATTGATCGATGCGTACAGGGGAGACCAAACGCACATACATGGACATAAATATATCTATATAGAAAGAAAGAATAGGCTGAAAGACATTTGGGGGTTATAAACAACACAAGCCAACAGTTGCCAAGACAGGTTCAGAGAGGATAACAGCAGAAATAAGAAAAGCAGCACAATATTGTATGTGATGAAAACGCACACAACCCGATTATCATAACACCGATTGGAATGCAAACGGGAAGTCAGCTGGTAAACGTAAAATAGATGGAAAACGCGCATCGGATAGATTTCTGGTTTAACGATACACACGCGTGGGGGCCACAAGAGAGCGGAGATGGCATTCACACGCTGAAAAGAACACGGATATAACACGAGGGGAAACAAGTGTATGTGAAACCCAGCGACCATGTGCAACCGGCACAAAAACCACCCATTCGCGGAAATTCCATGTCTGCGTATTTGTGCGTTGTCCAAACGTGTCGTAGAAGAGAGATAGAGGAACGACATGAGGTATGAACACGACTGTGGTAAGTAGATGTTGTGTTCATTGAGGAACATGCACAAATCAGAATAAATGGCCTAACAGGGTTTCTCGGGGTGGGACGGTTCGAAAAAAAAGAGCTCAGGCGCCATATGCCCTAGTCAGGATGAAGCCAGAAATGTACGGAGGAATGCGAACGAGGGTTTCCGTTGGGTCCTCGAAAGGTTTTGAAGCAGGTCGATTGAACGTTTTTCACGTGAGTGCAATAGTCTGCAATACGTGACTCCGATTGCGAGACTACGACTGTTGTCGATTGAATGTGACTGCCACGGGAAGTGAACGAGCGAGCGATGTATGGAGAGATAAAGAAAAAGAACATCGTTGACTGTTTTGACAGAAAAATGGAACAGATTAGGTTGTAAGCGCAAACGCATCGCTTTGTTGTGAGTGGATCAACGCACCAGAAGCTACCGATACCTAGCGGAAAAACTACAGGACAACCGTTTTATCACCGAGCATGATGAGCGATAACAACACACATGCACACACAGGGCGACAGACAGTCCATAGACAAGTGAAGACTTGCAAACAGGAGAAAAACAGCACCAACATTATGAGTGCATAAATCGTGCAAATCACACGATCAAGCGGCAGCGGATTTAGACCCTATGCAGTGTGAGTATAAACAGACAAACACCAAATGCGGTTTGACCACACATGTTACGGGGTTGTGGTTTGAAGAAGAATTAAAAGAGACCCCGAAAAAGGTTAAGGACGGCGGACTCGCAATTATGTACACAGGAGGATTGAAAAGATGAGGAAATACATAGTGAAACGAGCGCACAAAATATAAGTTAGAAAGTGATGTTTCTTACGAGCGATGACAAGAAACAAATCGCGCGTTATCGAGCGATTCTCGGCTGTTTGGTCCGACGCCGTCGGTCAAAGGTCCTTGTGCAAGAGAAGCTTCGAGTCGACGTCAACGAGAACTGACCGGACGATGCTTGTGAATGGCCAGAACTGGCATTAGTGAACGAGATAACAGAAGCAACCGAACGACCATTCAACGAATCACCCAAGTTCTTGCGAACCAAACCATAGGGATCGTAAGCCCTTTCACGAAATCGCAGTGCTGCGTCTTGCATGAAATAATCCAAAGAATCTGCCTGCGAGAGGTGACTAGGAATAGCCGGTGAGGAGATCCTTGTGACCGAATGTTGCTTGGACCCACCGAGCGGGACATGTGACCATGGATTCAAAAATGAACTGGTGCTTGGGGTCGGATCGAAACTTGGGTGAATTCGTTCCATTTTGGCTAAAAGGCTGGAATCTCTCAACTCATGTGCATCAGAATTCTTGGAGGTGTCGCGTTCTATAATCAATTTGGTTGAGGAAGGCTTTGTGTTTGAACTGTTTTCCTGATTTGTGCTAGCAATGATGAAGGTTTTAGGAGCGCTCGGTGTGACAATCGAGGGGTTGTCGGAATTCAAGCGTTGAACACACGGAGATGTGTGCAGGTCGGATGTCGATAAACCAGCCAATAGACTTTCCGAAGAGCTGGTAGTACTGCTGTCCAAACTGAACATACTCGAACTCCGACTGATATCTATTACCAGTTCGTTCAGTATGTGTGACGGCCAACGCCTCCGCGATGCCGGCTGGTGGTAAAGATGTTGTTGCTGCTGCTGTGGTCGGTGTAGCTGTAGCGTGGATCGAGCTCTACGCTGTGAATCGACCAATCGTGTATGGAAATGGCGTCCGGCCGATCCGCGGATAGGGTCAATCGGCAAGGGAGTGAATGCAACCGCATCGGGCCGCAGATGGAGTTCGCGCGAACAACGGTCCCCACGCGCTTCTTCTGTTGCGGTCCCCCTTGGTTCGTCAGCACTATCGGGTCCCATTGGACTTCCAACTGAATCACCGTCTCTTGAATTTGGATGAGAAATCGGGCGTGTTCGGTTTGTGTGGTAGAGTGTTCTGTTTCCCGATCGAGTATCTGGCGACGACGAGTTAGACCCCAAAAAAGACGGCGGAATGAAGAGCGAATGCGCCGAAGAAGCGTGTCTGATCGGCTTAGGCGAGTGTAAGGGGCTGTTCTGATTCCTTGAGAATGGTAAGGCTTGAGCGAGGATAAGTCACAACAAGAATGAGTACGCGTATTGGAAAAGGGATCCGAATGGTAGTAACATCCAATCACGTTTTGATGGTTCATATACACAGCAAACAGTGCGATGGTTAGATAAAGCAAATGGCGCACACCGCGAGCGTACAAATTACACGGTTGCGGACGAAGCACGTACGCGCACCACGGAGAGAACACAAAATGAGGAGAGAGAGAGAGAGAGAGAAGAAAAACAGAAAAGAGGCCAATTGTGTGAGCGCCAATTTGAGAACCGTGTGTGTGTGTGTGTGTGTGTGTGTGTGTGGTCAAAGTCATTACCGAGACGTGAGGAGAGGCAAGGCAACGGGAAGAGGTTTGAGTGGGAATGACAGAGAACAAAGACAAATTCACACAGACGAATAGGCAAACAGACAGACATACACACACACATACATTCAGCATATAAACAGGCAGCAAATAATGGTCTGAAAGTATGTCGTAGTATGATAGAGAATCGAAACCTTTGAATAGTCTAGACTGTGAAGTTGTGTGTTGACATACAAACCGAGTAACCCTGACGCATGTTCAATTGAAATCCACATAATTGGAGGTTGACTCAAATCATGCCGTACTGATCAACACACAGTCTAGACTGACCACTAATACACGTACACTTAATAAACAAAAATGAGAATGTGAAACAAACACAGGAGAACACGGAATTTCAGAACTTGATGATGATATATGATTCCATGGGTCATTCTCATCGAAGGCGAAATTGAACGAGATTGATGGAGACAACATGCTTACATGTCTTAAGGTATGATAGTAGTTTACAGTCAGAGAGAGTATTGGTGGGAGAACATATAAAGCAGCAAACTGGCACGTCGAGGATGACACCAGTAAACGATAAAGAGGGTAGGTGTTGCATCACGCACATATGCTTCAACTCGTGGAAGTCATGACAACTTGTCTGAATGTCAAACACAAAGCGTTTGTTAGACTCGATTTAATGACAGGAAACACAGTAAAGCATGGTTCCAACCTACGATCGACGTGCCCAGACTTAAACCGGAACATATTATCTGTACAGGGCAGGTGACGCCAAACGCCTTCATCTAACGAGTGAAAGCATACAAACACAAGCAATACTTGCCACCGATAAACTGATCGGCAGTCCATTTGCATGCATTATATGGCAGATTGGAAAATAAATCCTCGCATTGCCCACTGGACACGTGCACAAAATGAGACATCTTTACATTGCGTTTAGTGATCGCGCTCACCTGGACGTGGGATGATCTGTGGTTGAGATCGTCTGAATGAGGACAAAAACAAAAACGAAGAGAATGCAAGCGAGCATTTAATGTAGAGTTAAGATAATCGATTAACCAGAGAACTAGGTGAGAACGTGTCATTCCAAGGTCACAACATATCGAACATGGATGATACGGTTGAGTTGGATTGAAAAGCAAGTTGAAGTAGTATGATAGTAAGAGTGTTGATAATAAAGTATCAAGCCGCAAATCTGCCCGTTCAATCACACTATCTAGGAAGAACACTCAAGAAAACCAATACAGTGTTTCCTTACAGGTCAGTTTCTTAAGCTAGAAGCACCGAATGGGTTACTTCAAGTCAGCCTCATTCTGTGGAATAAAGAAATCGGAATTAATCGAGCCTATCGTTGAGTCGACAGGCCAGTCCACTCATATTCACTTGCTTTTTTCTCCTTCAAATCAACACAACTCGTAAACATTGGCGTTTTTCATGTTCGCACACAGACAAATAGGTCAGCAGCTCGTTCTATCAAGCACACTCTCGAGTCTGAAACTGGAAATGAATTGCGACTCAGAAACGCGCTTTTACCACTCCAGCGATGCCATTCACTGTGGCTTGCTTTTGAATAATCCCACGGAGCAGCGGTTTTATCTTGATGGCCTCCGGTGGTGACGAAACTGAATTTGGCAGTCAAACTAGAGCGGGGATCATATTGTAGAACAAAGATCGCTTAACTGAATCCCAGTGAACGGTCGCTTGCAGGCCGTTGAACGTGGTATTTCGATTAAAATTCGTCAATGCAGACAAGAAAGACGTTGTCTATTTGTTAGTTTGCGTATGCCACAGCGGACAAGAACGCCCTCCACGATGTTACCTCCTGATATACCAAGACAAACCGAGCCTACGAACATCATTGTGGTTGTTAGCAAAAGAATGCACAAGCGGATAGGAGGCGATACACTGGTAAGATTGATCAACAAATACGGTCATACTCATCTCGCGGAGCCTACCATTTCCGCATAAAAGACGACAATGAGTTACATGGAGACCGGTGTGTGTAATTCAACCATGTTCGCAAATGGACCATATGGCCATCACCTACCGATGGTGCCATCTCACTAAAGTGTCGTCCATCTTGGAGTAATCACCTAGACTCAAACTATGCAGTTGTTTATGCTTGCATTGTTGTATCGTTTGTTTATAATTCATTTGTTGGCAAACGCAATTTGATCTTCACGAGACGCCCATGAAACAAAACTGACAGTTAAAGTATCTACGTCAACACAGTAGTCATTCAAACGAGCACAGGACAGCAATCTTGACAACTGTATGAATTTCTCACAAGGATTCCTGTTTCAAAAGAATGCTGCAGATACGATGGTAGATCTCCACTAATTCGAGCTTATGAAGAACATTCGACTGATCTGCTCTGGTTCCTAATAGGATAAGGACCGTACTGAACTGAAACGCAAATTTAAAAAGCAAATGAACCATTCATGGTATCATCCACATGAAGTCGGTGCTCACATGGTGGTTGCTAAGTAGGAATATAACACTTTATTGAAACAGCAGGAAACTGTAGGAGCGACGAAAATGCTCGCGAAATATGAAGATTAATCATGGACTACGGAATACGAACCATGGTCTCGGATTCAACTTCATTTCATAGGCCAGTCAAGCCGACATTTGCATGCATTTTCAGTCTATGCTCATTCAAAGTCGACGGAATGTTTCTCCACAGGAATAACCACAACATCGAAAGCCCTTTATCATTCCGAAGACTAGTCATTCAACTTAATACCTTGGTGATTCTAGGGACCGGCAACAGACCACAGTTCGATTCACTTAAGGGTGAGTTCGAGAATTTTGTATCAACAGTGGCATGCACTACGTATCAACCAGTCTAACTGGTAAATGGAACTC
The DNA here is from genome assembly GCA_014220965.1 of Paragonimus kellicotti. Classification (NCBI taxonomy): domain Eukaryota; kingdom Metazoa; phylum Platyhelminthes; class Trematoda; order Plagiorchiida; family Troglotrematidae; genus Paragonimus; species Paragonimus kellicotti. Next base: position 13,951 of record LOND01002334.1, read on the forward strand.
GTTTAGGAGAATTTTACAAAAAGTGTAGGAACAGGATATAGTAGGGGAAATGATCGAGGCTCTCCTGAGAGTTCACGGTCTAACAAGTAGCTCAGCGACATCGGAACAACAGTCCCCCG
>LOND01002334.1:15523-25878 GCA_014220965.1 Paragonimus kellicotti
CTGCTCTGGTTCCTAATAGGATAAGGACCGTACTGAACTGAAACGCAAATTTAAAAAGGGTCAGCGCGATGACCGTGAAATATAATTGACTGGACTAGCCAGAGATGTAGAAAGCATTGTGGCCAGGAAAACAGCTGAGAGCAGCTTGTGCTCTGACTTATGGTGGCACTAGCTGTCGACAAGATGTTAACCAGAAGATGATTCGCGTAGTAACAACTTATTATGGTGACTTGACAAGTGGGTGAACACTTCAAAAGGCAATTCAACCAGCCTCAATCAGTCCATAAAGCTGTCGACAATGAAGACCGTGCGGGAGGCTGAAGAGGTTTTGAAATAAACAGAATTGGCGGTCATAGATTACACTGTGAAGGAAACCACCACAAATACAGACCGCAAAACGATGCTGCGTTAGGGCTGGCTGAAACGGATGGCCAAACGGTGAGAAAGTGTATGCAGAAAGCCGAGTCTTCTTTAAATGGAACTCGTTTAGGAGAATTTTACAAAAAGTGTAGGAACAGGATATAGTAGGGGAAATGATCGAGGCTCTCCTGAGAGTTCACGGTCTAACAAGTAGCTCAGCGACATCGGAACAACAGTCCCCCGTGCAGGTACTTCTGGGATGATGGATGAAAATTCCGTTGGATGCAATAAGACCAGAGATTCATTAAACAGAAAGAAATAAGCCGACCGGATTGCGGTTCAACGAGCAGACCCCGGATAGTTTCGACCTGAAGAAGCAGTCATATGTGCAGTATTTATCATATCGGGGAAATCTGACTATCAGACATCACTGTCGACCGCGAGAGCAATACGCTCTACCGGGTTCAAGTTGAAAACTTTATTCACACACGCAACGTGAATCATTTGAGACAACGGACTGGTGAGAGTCAGGATTACCAACAGCCAAACAATCAACTAGCAACGGATACTTTCTCATTAGCGTCAACACACCGAACAGCGCTGGTCGCATCAGACATGTGGACCTTACAGATCCAATCGTGGTCGATACTCAATCAATTTTAACTTCAAAAAGCACTTTTCTGACAGGAATACCTGAACTTTGTTAAAAAGAGAGATGTTGCGACCGAGTATCCACTAGTGCAGATGGCCAAAATATTTTTATCCAATCATCTATTTCCACTTATGCGTCTTACAACTAGCCGTTAACAGTCTGGATCGATAAATTTTAGATTTCTGACCTACTGATTGTCAGACAGGTTACATCTGCGGTTAACGTGTCAAACTCGACCTGATCCCGTACTGAGTGGCAAAAAGCAGTGTACGCCACGACACTTCTTGTTCTGATTTCACATGTTTGATAGCGTTATAGCACTCAGTATACTTCGTCATTTTGGACAGTGTTCAGGATGATGTGCTCCTTGTTAACGAACCATCCAGGACGACTGACTCTTAATGTTTCAGTACATTTTGGAAAGGCTGGTTGAGAATTTCTCATTTTTATCACGGCAAACATTCCTCTGAACCGGCAAGGTGTGCTCACAATCCATTCGACTTTGGCGTTACCACGCTATCGAACAAGGTGTTACTCTTCCTTTATCTTTTCAAGAATAGGTGAATCGTGGAATTCTTGTCTTTGTTCAGTCTGTCCACTTTCCTACAATCTTCGAATTCGCAAACACCGGGTTCACAAACAGTTGTATACAACTAAACAAAGTAACATAAATGTTCAATCTATATTTTGGCTTATAAAAGTAAGCTTCTTTAATGCAATAACTTAAATATGTGAAATAATAAGCTGACATCAGAACGGCGAAAAGTACAAATAAACAGCAGCAAAAAAAACACAAGATGAACTCACGCTTCAGGATCTATAGTTGAGTAGGTGTTGATCGACGAGGTGGCGAACATCACGCATTAAAGAGAGAAGACAAAAATGTGGAAAGCAATAAACAACCTCAGATATTAGATAAACAACAAAAGTTTTGGATGATAATCTGATTGAATTATTCCCCTACGGAGCTCATTTGAATGTTTAATGCCACTTGACATACTGCCTGGTTCAAAGAGACATGATACACCGAGCAGCACATTATGAATGGACCATAGTGAGGTGAGAAAGCAAACACCGAACACAGCAGAAATAAAAGGATTTGACATGAAATACATCCTACATAACAATTTCGGTCATAATCAAACGGGCAGAATTGTGTGTAAACCAAGTGAGGAGTGGGAAATACTGTATTGCTTGACGACAAACATCGACGTAAGGAAACGCCGCTTTCATAATAACCGAATGGGTTATAAGCGATGCTGATAAAAAAGTGAAAATCTCAAAGACTTACCTCATCTCGTGGTTGAGCTGCGATCAGGTATTCTGATGAAGTTCACACTAAGACAACAATGTCGTGACACCTACCCCACTCTGTTTACAACCACGAATACGAACAGACAACCGATCGAGAACAGAGACCAAGACAGACGCTGACAATTCATTGGGGAATAATAAAAATCACAAGTGCGAACTTCACCCGTATAAGGATCTGTGCACAGCAGCAAAGGTGGTACGATTACTGGAATTTTGTGTACACGAAAGCGTGTCTATATGCTCGTGTGTGTTCCAGTGTTACATGAACTGACTGATGAAGAATGTGACCTTGTGAGAACGCACAAAATTACGAACTCAACCAATACGCATACAAACGCAGATCACAAAACACCTTGTTGTTGATTTATCATTATCGCATGTATGCGGAGACCAGAATGCCGGAGTTACCAAAATTATTTCCATATTCACAGTCCACTGTGAGAATAGGGTGGCAGGCCAGTAGGTCGAAGACAACGCTCGTTTATGACAAGGATAATGTAAATATGCCAACCAATGGTGTCAAACCGCATTCAAAGTGAAAAGCTGACTCTGTGCATTCTGACCACAGACGATGGATAGATGACTACTACCGATAACGCATACAAAGTAGCTAACTCACAGAAAAAACACTTCAGACTGTTAAACTTAAACAGTATGGAATCGAATGACTTCACGTCCAGAGAGACGAAGAGTATGGATTAGTGAGAACAGAATGAACATGAATTCCTCGAGATTCACTTTGACAATGAACTGTCGACACACTACCTGTAGATCGAAATGGATGCTTTGACAAACTGATTTGCGCTGAAACCAACTATCCACTTCGATGGCTAAACTAGTCTGGGATTAAGAGTTAAACGATTCGATAAACCAAATTGACATCCGTCATCTTGTCAGTCGTATCCCCAAACCGCCTTTTCTATATTGTGCCATGATCAGAAAAGTCTACATCACTTTGGGGGCCTCGTTGGTATCAAAATGTTACTTCACTTAAACAGCTAAACAGCGGAGGCTGTAAGCAATCACCCAGGGACAGTTAAATGTCCATGGTATCAAACATAGTAAAGGTTTGATAATCGATATGTACACTCCGCAACAAAATTCGAGGCGACGTAATATTTCACACGGAAATTCCACGACGGTTTTAAGCGTCCAGTCACTACCTGTCACTAAACTGACGTTTTTGAAATTCGTTTATTTGTTTCAAAACAATTTTTCAAAATCGTAACAACATGGGGCCACTTTATGCTGATTCTTAAAACATGTCGCTAACGAATTTTGAAACATTTCAGGGTTAGCAAAAACAACCGTATGCAACGGACAGGGATGATCAAGAAAAGTTCATGTGAAGACATCTTAGGTTTGTTCTGGTTGACCGATAATGGTGAACACGCAGGTGATCATCGTGGTTTCCGACTGACATGGTCAGTCAAGCAAGATTATTTCTAATTCCAGTTTGATAAGACAGGCAACGCTGAACGAAGGTGGGAGACATCATACAATGGTTTTCAAACGAACAAACTCTCATTTAGAGGCCATTAAACGACTTCCGAGACTAATCTGTGTTGTACTCAGTTTCGTGGATGAACGGTAATAAAAGGCACATACAAAGCTTAATAAACGACGTGTGAAACAACAGCGCGGACATCGACAACAAAAGCACAGTTGCGACAGGTACTTCAATTGGAGCCTTCCCAAAAAGTTTGATTACTGCACGTGGTCTGATTAACAAACGATGACAAGGTCATTTTTCTAGGTCACAAATGAAATCCACGTAATTTAAAGCGAACGCAAACGTGTAGGGGAATATCTCAGTAGGAAGTGGTAATATTCCGTGGGGTATAAAGTTGATCCGGAGAGCCTTGATGCAATGAGACGACATTGACATGAACTCAGTTGCTTTTCAGGACTCGATGAGGGACGGCGTTGATGTTGAGCACGGACGAATGGGGGCTTGCTGAATACTCGACATTTCGACGCTCCAACTCGACTACCTACCTCAACGATGCGCATGCTTCTGTACGCAGACGCCAGCGTGCTGTTTCCACACGATGAAAACGAACTATGATTGGATACCAACACAGGCAAGACATTTCCTTTCTTTAAACCTTCTCCTTGTTCCTCCATCTGCGCCTGAAATTCGTATCAATGGAGACGTTATCGACAGATTCACAGGCTTCTGCTATTTAAGCAGCAATTTGTCCACAGATTTGTCCGCGGACCGCGAGTTGAGAGCTCGTGTGGCAAAGGCTAGTGCTGCGTTCGGACGTCTTGAAAGACGTGTTTGGAAGAACCACAGCCTGAAGCCGAGCACTAAGCTCTTTGTCTACCGCTCAATGGTGCTGTCTATACTGCTGTACGGCAGTGAAACATGGACGTTGTATCAGCGGAACGTGCGCTATCTTAGCCGCTTTCATTTGCAATGTCTAAGACGCATCTTGGGTATTCGGTGGTCGGACATGGTTCCGAACACTGAGGTACTTGCGGCGAACGGACATGAACGGGATGGAAGCCATGTTGATGCTGAATCAGCTTCGTTGGCTGGGTCACGTCCGTCGGATGGGCGATGACCGTATTCCGAAGCAGCTTCTGTATGGACAACTGAGATCAGGGTAAGCGAAATCCTGGTGGTCAAAAGCGGAGATACCAGGATGCTGTGCAGGTAAGTCTTTCACGTTGTAAAATTGATTTCAGATGTTGGGAAGACTTAGCGTTGAACCGGACGGTCTGGAGGAATACGACTCGACACGAGTTCAACGAGCAGTTATTACGCGGCCGAGAACGGAAGCGCGCGGTACGCAAAGGAACCATCGGTGCCATAGGTCGTGGTGACATGACTATATGGCGTTGCGATGTGTGCGGCCGTGAATGCGCTGGCCGCCTTGGATTAGTAGGTCACCAGCGTACTCATAGTGCACCGTCGGCGAAGAGACGACGAGTACGTTAGGCTCAGGTAGGTCATATCAGTATATCCACTCTATTTTTGTTAATGATTGCATCGACCAAGACTATGTCGTTTGGCAACTAATTCGCTCCTCTTTTCAGAAACTTGGGTGTCTGCGGTCTTCTACCCATTCTTATCTTCAGCTTTGTTGGTGTATTGTATGATGAATGGTTTGCCTGTTCTTTTCGTAATCCAAATTTAAATCTCGTTTTTCGTCCGTATCCTCTCTGGAATGCACTAACATACATTCGTATACTGAAATGCTTCTTGTATTACATTTTACATATCTTTCTTCTCAGTTTAGATCTTGTCATTGTAGTCTCTCTCTGTTTATTTTCCGAGAGATAAGGGTTTCCTTTTCCTGCTAGCCATTCAATTGGCTAACCAGCATTGGCCGGCTGGACACAAAGGCCTCACTCACACACCTACTGGTCTTATTCCTCCGGGTTTACACCGGATACGTGGTGTGTGGGCAGAACCACAAGTGTGCAGCGCAAGCCACTTGAGGTGATGGTTTGAAGCGCAGACGTCCTTTGGCTTCGGTCGTTGTGACAGGCTAATCCGTATCGGATGCCGCCAACCAACCGTGTTGTTTGGCCGAGTTGTCTGTGAAGTAATTGCTAATTCGACACATGACAGTGAAAGCCGTAAGGAATACACATGGTTAATTTTAGTACTTAGGTCATCTCCATTCATTCTTCTTCCACACGGCTTGCTTATTCCTCATGGTTGCATAGCAGTTGGTGTAAATTACTGGTGTATTACTGTGTTCTACGGTGATGGCGTCACTTCTGAACGACAGATATGTTCTTCTGGACGTTTTGTGACTTCTCCTTCTGTGCTACGAGCGGGTCGATCAGGCATTCTTTTGACCATCCATTAGATCGGTTAGTGCATGTTGATCTGTGACTTTTTCATGTTGATCCGTTCAGTTGCGTGTTAGCATTCAGTAACGGTTATGTTTGTCTCCTCAAGTCCTTTCCTCGAACTAGTTCGTAGGTTTTGCTCAATTCGCTGTATTTGTTTATTGTACCGATTGACGGATGCCAGAATACCAGAAATTACCTTGCGGTGTTTGTGATTGTTTTGGAAAGAATATCCATGGTGTCCATGTGAAGTTTGTCCAGTGAGAATTGTTCACGTCTCTTGATTGTTACTTCTTGTTCACGTAATCGCGTAAAAGGTTTCGTTTGATTTGGACAGACCTAGTGTTTCTCGCAGTGACTGCATATGATTTTGTAGTTTGCGTCACTTTTAACGGTGGTTTTTTCTTTTTCTTTCGATTTCAACAACATTTTTCGTATGGTTGAGGTCGGTTTCTGTTCTATCGTAATATCAGGAGGGCGAAGAAATTTTACAGTTATTCTGATGTGTCTTTGATGTATGCAGCGTATTCGTTTGGTTGGTTGTTCCGTAGAGTTTGAGATCGTTCCTTTTACGATATATTGTGTCGGAGGAAACTTCGTGGGTATCCGTTACGAAGAAATATTCAACACAAGTAATTTCTTCCCTTCCTTCGTTCTGAGTTCTGCGGTATTACCGAGCATTTTTGCTCTTCCAAACAGAACAGGAGTGCAACTTCTCTGATAGCAATTTGGACAGTTATTGGGACGGCTGAGAATTTGGTCCGTATGTGTTTGGACCGTTGTCTTTGATGATGGTGATGATGACGATGATGATACAACGCATTGTTCAGGTCTACTCCTGTGGCATATAAACATCGGGGTACATGATCAAATTGTTAGGTAAGGAGAGAGCACATAGTATAAAAAACCTACGATGTGGTCGCAACAAGGTCGGTCAAACAAAGTTGACACATTCTAGTGACATCTGTAATGCACTTGCCGACGGTCTCACAAAGTAAACAGGGATCGAACAGAATAGCTTACACAGTTAACATAATTGAACCATGTTTCACAAGCTTCAGTATACTACAGACTCAACGCAGGAAAGTGATGGAGTACATGATGAAGTCTAAGTGGACTTCGCGTTCGTGTCAACATGGTATACTTCCATGTGATTTCCGTTGACATCATTACTGTTCGTCATATTCAGGGAAGAACTGGTTGTTCGACTTGGATAGAAAATGAGTAAAATTGTGACTCCAAAATAAAAAGCTAGATGAAACCTATCAAACGGAACGCAAACGACAGGACAGTTCTCGACATCTGTTGCATGGACAATGCACGAGATCGCCGTGAAGCCCATTTCAATGCAGTCTACTCAACAGCTTCTGAGTAGGATACCATCTCGGTAAATGAGTGTTCTGGCGAAGTTTCAGCGACACAACTGGACAATGACGGTGGGCACGAGACAAGGCTTAGGTCGACAACTGGTGAACTTGCTAACCCTTGAGATGGATGAAACCTTGAAGCAAACCACCCGTTGTGAGCGTCAGGAAAGAAATCAGTCGACTTAGCATAGTCGTGCAGTTTTCGATCACTGTGAGAGTTGATCAGCAATCCCTCAAACTTAAGAGTATTATCCGGCGATAGGATAAGATCAATAGTTTAGGCGGAGAAATCAATTGTGGTATCGTGAATCGGATAAACAAGAAAGCGCGGACCGTCCGTTTATTGGCGCGGTGAAGTGTAGGGATGATAGGGATTATATCAGGTTGACACTAAAACAAACAACATTGGGGCGCGGCTAATACAAGCTGATAGAGGTCAACAAATGTGATGTGCTAGAGATGAGGACAATCTGACAAACATTTAAACAAATGACCAGCCATATGAATAAATGCGCAGAGAAGTATGGTGTTGCTGTCCCTAACAGTTGAGAAGTTCCGTTCACAACGACATCACTCGTAAATTATACTGTCAGCAATGCGCCAGTAAAAACCAAGTTGGCATTTAAACACACTTGTGCAGTGTGTACAGACGCGTTCCTCTTGTCGGCACTCAGTAGTCAAAAGTTTGTACATTTATGATCAACAGTTTGGTGGCTTTGCCAAAAGTAGTTGAACTATTGGATAATCAATATTAGCATTTGGTTTTTTTCACGCCACACAAGCACAATAATGAGGTGATCACAACCACATGATCTGTAGCCAATCGACGAATAGTGCAAATTCGGATAGGAGAATTTTCATAGAGAACCGAGATATCGACAATGTCTGTAGAGTCGAATCAGCAAGATTCTATTGAATAAAAAAAACTGTTAATCTGAGGATTACACAGATCGGTACAGTCACGAGATTGGAAGATGACTTACCATCAATAGACCGTACCGAACTCAATTGACGACCGGGCACTGTGGCGCGTTTGGTAGCAGACTTCTTCATAGCTGGTTGGAGGTGGACGAATAACGAATGGAGAAATGAAATGAAGATGCCCGATGAATGGAACCACATTAACGAAAAGGGGATAGGAAATAAAAAAGCAATAAACCAGCGATCAGTTTATAAACTAAAGGTCTACGTCTCAGTTTAGAAGCCCAGCAAACAGCTTCACTTATAGGGAACTCAGAGAGCAACGCTACGAAATGAGCAAAGCAAAAAGGTGACAAGCATACACAAACCACCGATATAAGAAACCGTGGTGGCGAACGAAACGACACGGCAAGCCGATAAAACTTACGGTCTGAAATTGTGCATGGATGGTTTGTGGGCAAAGCAAAAAAGAGTAAAATAAAAAACGCATTGAGCAGGAAGCGACTTTGAGTGAAAGACGGAGACAGTGCCGCTGACGCAATCGGGCACTACAATTTATGGTTAATTAGCTTGAATTAGTGTGGAGCGCGGACATCGACAACAAAAGCACAGTTGCGACAGGTACTTCAATTGGAGCCTTCCCAAAAAGTTTGATTACTGCACGTGGTCTGATTAACAAACGATGACAAGGTCATTTTTCTAGGTCACAAATGAAATCCACGTAATTTAAAGCGAACGCAAACGTGTAGGGGAATATCTCAGTAGGAAGTGGTAATATTCCGTGGGGTATAAAGTTGATCCGGAGAGCCTTGATGCAATGAGACGACATTGACATGAACTCAGTTGCTTTTCAGGACTCGATGAGGGACGGCGTTGAGGTAGAGTACCGGACGGATGGGCGCCTGCTGAATATCCGACGATTCGGCGCCCAACCCGGCTTACATACCTCAACGATGCGCATGCTTCTGTTCGCAGACGACAGCGTGCTGTTTCCACACGATGAAAACGAACTATGATTGGATACCAACACAGGCAAGACATTTCCTTTCTTTAAACCTTCTCCTTGTTCCTCCATCTGCGCCTGAAATTCGTATCAATGGAGACGTTATCGACAGATTCACAGGCTTCTGCTATTTAAGCAGCAATTTGTCCACAGATCTGTCCGCGGACCGCGAGTTACGAGCTCGTGTGGCAAAGGCTAGTGCTGCTTTCGGACGTCTTGAAAGACGTGTTTGGAAGAACCACAGCCTGAAGCCGAGCACTAAGCTCTTTGTCTACCGCTCAATGGTGCTGTCTATACTGCTGTACGGCAGTGAAACATGGACGTTGTATCAGCGGAACGTGCGCTATCTTAGCCGCTTTCATTTGCAATGTCTAAGACGCATCTTGGGTATTCGGTGGTCGGACATGGTTCCGAACACTGAGGTACTTGCGGCGAGCGGACATGAACGGGATGGAAGCCATGTTGATGCTGAATCAGCTTCGTTGGCTGGGTCACGTCCGTCGGATGGGCGATGACCGTATTCCGAAGCAGCTTCTGTATGGACAACTGAGATCAGGTAAGCGAAATCCTGGTGGTCAAAAGCGGAGATACCAGGATGCTGTGCAGGTAAGTCTTTCACGTTGTAAAATTGATTTCAGATGTTGGGAAGACTTAACGTTGAACCGGACGGCCTGACGGAATACGATTCGGTCGGACGTCCGCAAGTTCAACGAGCAGTTATTACGCGGTCGAGAACGGAAGCGGGCGGTACGCAAAGGAACCATCGGTGCCGTAGATCGTGGTTACATGACTATATGGCGTTTGCGATGTGTGTGGCCGTGAATGCGCTGGCCGACTTGGATTTCGAGCTCACGGCAATCGTATCTTTGTATCAGTTGTTGTAAGTTTCTTATTCTCGGTGATGAGTGTTTTTTCTCTTTGTCACACT
>LOND01002335.1:9582-20035 GCA_014220965.1 Paragonimus kellicotti
ACAACAGTTAGATGTAGATGTCTGTCTGACCAGCGCAGATATTCATCGAACAAACGTGGACAGGGCACACTTACAGTCCAAAAAGAAAAGCAACACCTGAGCACCGTTCCTTCAATGGACACATAAAATATGAGTGCTGGCGTGAACAGAACCAGCAATGGTCCTGCCTCTCCGATTCCTCCGTTGTTGGTGGTTGAGGACGTGCAGGACCATTGCTGGTTCTGTTCACGCCAGCACTCATATTTTGTGTGTCCATTGAAGGAACGGTGCTCAGGTGTTGCTTTTCTTTTTGGACTGTAAGTGTGCCCTGTCCACGTTTGTTCGATGAATATCTGCGCTGGTCAGACAGACATCTACATCTAACTGTTGTGCCTACTGAGACATCCACCAAACCATTCGGTCAGATGCTAAGTGTGTTATTCGAGACAAAGGCGTTTGCTGTCAGTCTGAGCTACCATATATGTTTGTTAGGTGTTTAGCCATTGAACGCTCACAGTCACTGGAGTCCTTGAATTTGTTTCGTTGTTTCATGTGCGTACTTATTTCTCTTGATTGTTATGATTGAGAAATTGCGAAAAATAGTTGAGTGGAACAAAAAAGCACTTTTCCCCGTAGGCACGCATTTTGTGTGCGTTCCTATCTATGCAACATTTAATATCCCACTCTTGTTTGTGTCTGATGTTTCTCCTGTTTTCACATTCTATCACTGTATTCTCTCATATGTTTTTTCTTCTTCAGAATACACTGAACCTTTCGTCAATGATGGAATCTCTTTCCGTCTTCCCAAACTGAATTTTCTCTGACCTGTACAGTTTGTTCCATCCAATCTTTTTGGCTGTAAAGCATTTGCGTAGTGCCTTATTTTTCCGGGCATCAATTGGTATTATCCGACTGTTTTGTTTCAATCGGAGTTACTTACAGCAGTTGTTTTTGTCTCTCTGGCCGCATATACAATCAATAATGAATGCGCCGAGGGATTTCAATACTCATAAAATGGAAAGGGCGTATGTACATCCTCTAGGCATGCGTTTCTTCTTGAGTTTTATTTCTGTCCTATTTCTTGCGGTTCCTGCCGAATCTATCCTGTTGTATTTTGTTCGGAGGGATAGTTTATCGGAAGCAGATTTCCTGATACTGTTTGACTCAATACACACGCTTCCGACTCAGAGTCGCATTCACTGAAATTACAGTTCGTTCTCGCATAAGTAGTGGAAAATTTAAAAGAATAAAAGCGAAAGTAAATAAGTAATGATATTAAATGAAGGTTACCACATTTTGCGTACGCAAGCACTCCATTGACTGCGGTGCACCGTCCTGTCTAGGTGTTTTTGACTAGTACTGTGGATGGTACTATTGTCTTTAATTTAGTGAACAACCTTTTCAAGTCTCATCTTACACAGTGACTAAGATTTTCAAATCTTTTGGCCGAATCGCCGTATGGCTGTCTTGGGGTTTCTAACACCGGCTTCACTGATCAATGTATATCATGGCAGACTCTCCATAGGCACAGTTAATGACACGGAGAGGACCAACTACGAGAAAACGGATAGGCTTCCGATCTGGTTGCTGGTGTATTGATCGTATCTTCACTTTTCGATAAATACTAGAGCATCGACGCTGTTCAACCGACAGGTGTTGTCTTTTTTTACCGCAAGACCTGGCCTGTCCTCTTGGGTTGCTTTCATCACAGAGGCGCCTCATTGAAGTATCTCAATGTGTTGAGGCTGCCGTGCGTCCGCTCCTAAAGTTGAGTGTGCATTTATGAACGTCTTCCCTGAGAGTTCTCCACTCAATATGTCCTTCGATGTGGGTTTCCGCCTGTCCCGCTTAACCGCGTGGTGGATGATATTCTAGGATAAACACTCGGAGTGAAACTTCTGTCTACTAGAGAGCTGATTCGTGGTGAATATGCGGACGACATTGCCTTACTAACTTTTGCAGCAGACCATGCCGAATCAGTCAAATCAAACGGCTGTTCTGTGTGGTGTGCACTTCACATTTTCAAGATGTGATGTGTTATTACTAGGTTTGGTCTGTCTCGGGCTTGTTTTTGTTGTTGGCAAGCAACTTCAGGCTTTTGATCGCTTCAGTTACTTATATGTAGTGTCATATCATCAGCCTGCAACATCGCTTACTACCTGTCCCTTGAGGATATCGGAACCACGTAGTGCATTCGTTAATACTCCTTATTTGTAACACCCCAGGGACGTGTGATTATCGGTCAAGAAAGTTTACAGTGTGTGTACGCTCAGTTTTTCTCTATCCATAGAGTGTGCGTGCGTAAGTTGCAGATAAAGAGAGCGTGTATCGCCGTGTACTGTCGATCAACCATTTAGAATAACTGCAGTTTACTCGATACACGGGCATTGACACTAAATATTGTCGTTTACAAGAAACAAACTGTCAGTTACATCCACTCCGCTACTTGTCACTGACCTTCAAACAGATAAAGAACGTTCACATAAATTATCATGTTCACATGCTACGATAAACAGGAAAAGCGCTTAGGATGTTACATCGTTCAACTGAGTCCCTAACTAAAGAAGTACGTCACGAATAAATTAGATGCAAATCGATGTTCGGACTAGGAATGCATTCGTTAACCTACGATCACACTTTAATCTATCAATAAAACTTGCACAAACACATCAGGATGTACACCGACTAAATCCAACCAACAGACACAAATTCATCGATCGAAAATAAGGGGAAGGGGTTGTAGTCATGCCCGTCACTGATAAACACGACAGAACAGGATCGTTAAAAGTTGTTTTAATAGTGGCTATGGCACATGACCCGGCCACAAGTTGATGTGCATACACGACTATATCACCTAGCTACTTGACAGAGGTTCAGTAAGTGGTTTACTGCGTACAATGATCTCTTTCCCAGTCCATTCTGGATATTTACGGTGTGATCGCAGATGTTAACGCACACAAGTCAGGACGACGAGCGAGATTTACTGGGCTGTTGCACACTCGCTCTGGAACACCGAGATTTCGTGAGATGACCTTGAGAGAGAATCCATCATCCTGGCGCAGATCTCTCAACCAGCGGAGAATCATAAAGCCCTCCCCGTTTATTTCAACCATCTGGAGCACCGAAAACGACATACACTCAATCTGGTATTCATTTGGAGGTCAACAATCGAATTGGTGATAACGATAACGTTGACACCTACCGAATAACATAATAAGTTTAATTTTGTCCCCAATGAAGAACTTATCGGACATTGTGCAACGGCGAATTTTCCTCGCACTAATCACGACAACCGAAAATGGTATACACGGATATCTGGAAAGGACGGTATAAACCATACATCATCATCACAGTGTAGATTCTCGCAGGGCGTATTCCAGCCATAATGAAGGACCTCAATCATTGGAGTTTCAAGTTAGGCAGACAATAACGAAAACGTTCAAAATGCCACTAAAATAAACTAATGGATGTAAACGTCGATTTCATAAGAAATGAGATGACGTTAAGGATCTCGTATAAAACTGTAATGTTAAGAAATTAGGAGGATAAAAACGCGCAAGGTAAACTAGAACCCCACACCCTCACGTCAAACGCACTTCTCAAATTCGAAAGACGGGGAAACTCTCGGTGTCGATGTGGCTGTTTGTAATCTCTACAGAATGAATGCCACGACCAAATGGAAGAGAAAAATATGCGATTCTCGAGATATGATTCAAGTGCATTCGCTTTTCTTCGTTCCTGGAGAGTGGACCTTCGTGCTGAGCAGAGTCCATGTAACATATAAACTCTATCGCCCAGAGGTAGAGGTGAGAGTGAAGGCAGTGAGATATATGTCGTGTACATTATTCACCAAGTAACTTTTTTACATACTGGCACCATTAGTTCCGTCTCTATATATAACCCATTCAGTGTTGTTCGCTTGGCTCTGAGAGATCTAGACCTGAGTGTCAAGAACGGATGCCTACCTTCTTTCCTGTGGCAATAGTTCAATAACTTTTTCGCGGTCAGCGTATATTGTGTGGCCACGGTAAGGCGAGTAAACATAATATACTGTAGAAAGGGCTCATATCTGTGAGATCTATACGGTCACTATACAGAGTAGAACGATCGACTGACTATCAATACGAGTATAGTATACCTTGATACTTAACAGTACGGAACAAGCGACAAATCGTTATCACTACTATATTGTGTATTTCAGATGGAGAGCGTCCTTTTACTTCTGACACAACACACGTTCTCGTGAGAGACGAGATGAAATTTAGATAGAACTGAAGGCGTGCGAGGGATTATGAGATACGTATATTCTTGATTGCTATAAGATCTCCGATGTAAACCACTTTGTCCTCAGAGAAACGACACCAGAGCACTATCAGATATAAGCGAAATGTATCATGTGCACTCGACTGTAATAAACATAAAATCGACAGCGATGAGCTTTTGCTGTCTATAATAAGAGTAAACGATAACGAGACGTTTATCCAATACAGTTGACACTATGAGCAACCATAAATGTTACTCCCAAGAACACCACAAAGTTTACATTTTCTCATTGTATTATTCACAATTCCATTAAGGGAACAAATTCTTTTAAACAGTCATTATGTTATTCAAGTAGTCAAACTGTTTCCATATTTGTTTCCTCCTTGTAGTTTTACATACTGCTTTTGTCTAGGAAGAAGGGCATTATGAGCTTTCTAAAGTCAGTTACATGTAATATACTTACTCTCCGTCTGAGTCTCGCTCATCATACACTGCGAGCCATTGAAAGATGAGTTTAGCACAGTACCGTTTGAACAAATCTGATTAATACATACGAACTGTACGATAAACTAGAAGTTACTACTGACTATAATTCTCGTTCGACACGACTGTTATTCACAGACAGGAGTCCATAATTCTAGTGCATCACCATAGTCGCTGCTCGTTTAGCGTTTTATGCACATCTGGTGTTCTGCTGGATATTTCTGCACTTTACCGAATATCAGTTCTGTCGTCAGAGATGACCACAGCAGTTACATAATTACGTGCCGCTTATCCCGTTATCATGTAGTATATTGATATTATATTCCATCGAAGATCACGCACGCCTTCGATATGACTCATAACTGGAGATACTGTTACGATGCTGAAGCTAACTGTCTTCTTGCTCTTATGTGTACGAGTGTTTCGTTTGCGCTTGCTCGTTATATGGCAGGATAGTGTTGCAGAAGTCTCTATATATTCCCACACAAAATGCTAACACCTATTCAATAATGTATCATCACAAATTTCAGATATTAATAATACAAAGCAATCTTGGTAACATTCACTGATTCCTAAACGAGGACGCAGCTAACACTCTCGTCCATAAAGCTTCTTGTGTCCAAGCACAAAAAATGCTGACCCACGCTTAAATACAGCTATCAACCCAAAGCGATGAGCGACTGGATCAAATTACTGTTGGACAATTCTCGAAAAGTACATATGTTGTTAGTAATTCTCGTTTTGTCCAGTTCTTTGGGATGCGCTTTACAGCTTCAATACTGTGATAATTATAGTGATCCCGAACGAGATTATGAATTTCTACAGAATATTGACTTGTTCATATAGTTCAGAAGCTGTATTTCATTTGATGGGAATGTACACACTGGAAAGCTAAGACAGTCTTCACCAACTCAGAGCTCTTCGCATAAAAATCCTGTATGAATTTGAGAGGCGGCTGCGTTGGAAAAAAAAACATAGAAAGATTATATGAACGCCATGAACTGTGCTAAAACTGTGCTAAACGTGGGCGCTAAAGAACAAGAACGTAGAATGTATGGGATTTTTGAACAGCATTGTTTACATTTAGTCGCACTAATCGGATAATACGCGGATAAGTGGTTCGAAGGTAAGGAGGTGAGCTACGAGTGAGAGTTCACTTACCCAAATCTTGAAAATGGCGGGGGAGTACATTAAGAACTCCGTTCAACCACATAGTATGCTCGTCGCTGAACCTCGAGCTCATGAGCAAAAAAATGCGGTGAACGATCGAATTATTATTTTTTTTAAACTGAAGACAGTCATAGATAAGTTTGAAACAGGAGGTGTTGTTTGTTCAACACGTTGTGAGCCTCGTGACCCACCTGACCTCTAACTAGAGGTATCAAGGAAGATAGTGGTAAATCGGTCAACATGGAATGAATACTGCTGTTATCTGATTAAGTCGTCTACGAACTAAGGACAGCAAACGAACGAGGGTAGTGAATGGCAAACCGATATTGTATTGAAAAGGCCACCTCACATTAACTTGCAACTAGGTTATTTATTGACAAAACGAATGCACCTGAATGTTGAGTGTCTAGATCTGGAGGCCCACTGATGTGCCTCTGTCTCTGCCGATGAGAGATTTTAACCCACGCGTGGGACCTCCACAAATGTGTGTGTATGCGCATTACACTCTTCTGTAACACAAACCGATCTTTCCAGATTCAAAACGTCAAGCTGACAAATCATTCTTTTTCAACCGTAGAGATTTGTACATCTGATCTATCCTGAACACTTGGCAGTTTGCAATAGATTCAATCAAGCTATTTTGTGAGTTTCCACTTCCAATACATATCACATTCATTTATTACGCTTCATCATCACAAACACAAAAACTCCCTTTCCGTATGTCAGCAGAACTAGCCAGCTGGTTTTACGCGCACTTCTAATTGTTCAACACGTTTAAATGGAGTTAGTTCTCATTTTTTAAAGGAACAAGAAATGTTAAGAAGTTTTTAACGACTATCAACAACATGGCCAGTCCATAAAACATTTAAATATTGCACATGGTCAGAAGTTGATGGTGTCTTGTCACATTGGGAACACTTTCATTTTACGTTCTAAGTCTCAACTTTATTTCGGTTGTATAATAATGAACCACTGATGAAATCGAAGCAACTACGGGGAGGAACGACGTCCTTCGGAGTTACTTCATGTGCGTGGAACGTGTGCAACGTCAACAGTTCTGGCAACGGCGTGAGTCAGTTTCGATTGTGTATTCATGCCTAGTATGTGTGGAGAAAATCGTCGCTTCGACTTGACTCAGAAAAACAGTTCGAACTCAATTACATCGCTGTTACGTCTAGTGACCCGGTATAAGGTCAACATACCACAGCTAGTGAAAATCTGCTTGCAGGGTGAACAAGCGGCTAAAAACCTCGTCAAATCACTTTCACAGCTTGGATTGCACCTGTAGATTGACTTTGTCTAACCTGGTGGTCATTGATGCGCACTCAAATGACCTGAAATTTTTCAAACTGCTTCGGTTCTTCAAAGACTGCTTTGCCAGCTCGGTTTCTCAAAGATCTTGACTTCGAATAGCGGCAAGCAGTGCGCTGCCGTCCACTGTTATTAGCGTTGAGCCTCGTATTATAAAAATAAAGTCCACTTTGCGCCCAATCCTCCTCAACTAAATGAGTGAGGGAAACGCGCCGGAAATAAAACCGAACGTGCTGTGTTCAAAGTGAGGAGAGCGGGGATAGCAGACGTCATTCATTTATTGGTCGGCTACCGTACGACCCAAAGAGGGAGATAGAAATAGACTAGTCTTCTGCGGAAACTATTAGGAAGTTACGAAGGACACGCAACGATTGTTTACCAATTCAAGCAGAGTCAAATCATAGAAAGCATGTGGAACGTACAGATGGAATGGTAATAGAATCAGTGGCAGAGTGCTAAACGGAGATCAATTAAGATGAGTAAGCTAACGCATATCCTCAAACGGTATGTGTGTGGGTCTAACGTCAGCATTGAAATGTTTATCGGTAGAAAAATCTGGGCCCACCATGAAAACTGCATTGATCACCGACAAGTATCATCCGCTGAAATAACCAACAGCACAATACGAGTTCCGTTGAACGTCCTAATCAACACGTTTGGCTAACCGATAACACCAGAACACAGTGTAATACAACTACGCTGACAGACTGCCAGAATCCTAACACCAGTCACATCTCACACATCTATTTCTGGTTACCATCACATCAACGGGACTCAAAAGAAAGGGGAATTAGAATCGGTTATGTTATCAAAACTCTCGAGCCAGGTCCCAACTTTTGACGAACGGAGGCTTCCTAATAATGTCTCGCTACCGGTTGGCTAGATATTCAGTGCTTTTCTGTATCCTGATTGGCCCAATAACCTACGACAAACCAGACTGATATTATTAGAAAATGTCCATCGCTCATCAGGTAGCATATTGTGTGGTTAAAATACATTACATGCACAAATGTTGGTTTGATTAAGATCGTAATGGGTTGAAACAAAAGCACTGGAGAAGCGGAATGACGCACAATGATAAAAAAAACCTCAAGGTCACCTTAAGACGCACCAACTGTCTACTTATTCGCCCGGATCACTTAAAGTTCTCCAGACCAAACATGTGCTCATCTGTAAATGTAGTCACCGTTCAAGCCTCAATCAACTCATTACTTTTTGTCCCTTTAGGGCGTGTAACTCGACTGATTCCAATTCTCCTGTGTACGCAGACCTTTCTAAGTGTATATTCAAATTCTTAGTTTGGCCCAGATATAAATCGTCATACGCTCTGAAGTGCACCGACGAGTCTCCTGGTACTTACTTAGCACGATTTTCGATCAATCTCAAGCGTTCAGAACTTTCCTGCTACCGTTAGGTTGTGGTCAAGGTGTGCGTGCTGCATCGACCGTAGCGTTTCGCGGTCAAAGGCGGTCCTGCATCCGTAAGGCTACAGACACTTCTTGATGAAGCTCCATTGTTTTAATCCAGTTTTTCCTCAAACATTTATACTTAGTTAATAATCTGCATCATCCTGAATCATAAAAATCATCGGCATTCGGAATCACAGTACTCATGGGTATGTCTCAAAACTGATGGCGGTGATCGGGATCTTTTGCACAGGAACTGATTGTAAAAGTAAACCACTACACTTCTTCGATCGGTTTAAAGGGAGGTCAAGTAAATGCTGAATATTCATCTCCTGACGACAAAAGGCAATGTATTGACTTGATTTGTCCTGTCGAGCTCACTGTTTGCTCGCAGGAAGTCAGTTCCCAGTGGTATCTTTACAATAAAAAAAACTACCGATTAAATCGAAAAACAATTTCCGCAACAAAACAGTACGTTTACCCTTTTTTTAATGTGTATAGATGAGCATGCTTTTATAAGCATATCTATGAGTTCAATCTGTTGTCTGGCCTGATGAACATAACAGGAGAAAAAATAAATAACCACCCACAAACGTTTAGTCTTTCTACCAGACTAACCTGTGTCTTCACTGCCCGGTCAAGGTCTGAATCCGACATCCAAAAACCACCGGCTAGCTGAGTCAAGCGAGCCAAATCCGCAGCAGGTGGCAACACAGCCGAGGTGGACCTCACAGACCAACCGGACATGAATAAGTTACAACAGATGAGCCTGGAACGTCGCGATGATGACCTGCTGTTGTTGCCTCCTGAGGGCGACGGGCAATCAGGTACAAACTCGGCGGTCACAGTGTGCGGTGGAGATAAACGAAATGCGAGTGGATCTATGACACAGGACCAAATAAGAAACAGCAGAAGCTCAATAACGTACACTGCACGATGTGGATGAAAAACACTGAACAACATTCAGTATATTTCGATGCTCATCGTTACCAGAGGGGAAATCAAATGTGATATATGAGGTTTTAGATTTAGTGTCAAAAGATAGTGATGTCATTTTTAAGTCTAACCCTCACAACCGCCTACCATGAGGTATGTCCATCCAAGCCAAATCAAATACCTTAAACCTCCAGCTTTAGGCAAAACCCATAGGACTGGTGGTTCATGGGATAGGGTCCACAGGTACTCAGTTTCGACCTTAAATCAACTAGCTCTATCTGAAAAATTCAAACAAGGACTAAGCAGGTCCTCATGAGAAGCTACTGATGAATACCATCGTTGTCAAAACAAACTGGTCATTAAGTGGATGATCGTGAAGTGCTTCTATGTGACCGTTAAAATTCCTCTAACATAAGAAAAGAATACCCGTGGTGATATTGAGTTAGGATGCAGATCAAGCATCATCAATCTTAAAAGTGTTGGACTAAACCTGGGAAAAGAGAAAACACTAGACCACTACACTATATGATGATAACCAACAGTTCAGGCAATTTTTGTCAGACACACCTTCATTTAGGTATTCAAGTTATATGAGGAGGCGAAGCATCAGAGGAAACTTGAATGACAAACTAAGGTGCAATGATGAGATGCACTTAGTGAACTGAGGCAAACGCCTCCAGGTAATTGGAAAAAGAGGTCAATACGCATATCGTCCAAATGGTATGTGCATAGAACTTTTTGATTTCCAATAAAGTTGATAAAGATAAAAACCTAGGATGTGGTGGACAGAAAACAAAAAATTCTACGAGAGTAGTGCGTCGCAACAGTATAGTGTCTAGAGGCTGGGATGTGGGGTACATGCACCCAACGAACACTATGTCCAGGAATCCACGACAGATGAGTGG
>LOND01002335.1:43450-61123 GCA_014220965.1 Paragonimus kellicotti
GCTGTTTGAAACCTCTGAAATTATTCCGATAATACCTGATGAAAGATACGATTATAACTCGCCCAAACGGGAACCTGTTTACCGGGGACTCAGAAACTGTTCACCGTTGGCAACTCTCTTTTATCGACTAGCTAACAAAGATACGACTCTTGATTCCATAACTCCTCACACGTTTTCAGTGAGATTTAGTTCTTCTCATATACTGTGTGAATTTCACTGGTTTTCTGACTGGTATCGAATCTTAGTGATAATTCCTGTGGCAGTGCTAAAGACAGACACACGGAGGTGGGTCGATAGACAATCCATTTTCTCTCCATTTGCACGACTTACCCGGGATTCAAAAATACTTCGCTTTCATTGACGAACAAGGCGGATTCCGCAGCAAGCAAATGATCATCCGGTTGAGTTTCCGGCAGCTCAGAACATCGTGAATGTAAATCGGATGAAATTTGCTTGTTGTTATGCAACCCTGGTTCCGAGTCACACACCAAAGGAGTGGTAGTGGACAGGTTGCCCGAATAGGGAGTTGATGAGACCGCTGCCTTCCCGTGGGTCGCCGGAGTGTGAACGGCCATTACGTTAAAAGATGGCCGACCACCTAGAGGAGAATTAAAAGTATGAGTGATCTCGGAAGCTGCCGTCGTTGAGCAGACCGCCTCAGTCAACCTTCTCAATACAGAATGAGTGGACATCGTAGGTGTACCCGTGAGAACCGCGTTTGGGGCATCAAACGGTTCGGTTTCCGCTAGAAATTATACAAGAGTATAATTACAAGGAAATCGACGTAATCGAAAGGGACAAGAAAAATTGCTTGTATGAAGATAAATAAGAAGTACTGGACATTTTCGGGTGAGTTGGGCTTGTCAGTATGACGTCCATGTTGAGTTTAACCGTAAAAATTATCAAGTAATACTTTTCCAATTTTGATTCCCGAGGTGACATTATATCGACAGATTTAGCTGTCCAGAGAACCTTACAACTGGGCTTAGAAAATATAAAACTTAGTGACAGAGTTAAGTGAGTGTACAAGCGCCATCCATCCAGCTCGTCGCCTCGGAAACTTGGAGCATGAATGCGGGCTGGCTTCCTTACCTGTTGCGCCTCCTATTCTAATAGAATGAAATCGATCGGCCGTTTATGGCTAGCTTGTGTACTAGAAAACATCTACCGTGGGCCCAGAACCGGATGAGACAGGTTTTTGAAAACAGTTGATCTCAGTAACCGCCAGTTAAGTGGGGGACAGCTGTTCCAACTTTGCTGAGTCACATTAGAACTACGCAAGTCGTGACCTAACAATCACATACATATTCACGGGTCGTGAGTTCGATGCATTGGCGTGAGCGGTGTTGATGAGACTCAACAAGATCGAAGCAACTGTCCACAACTTCGTTAGTGGTCAGTCGAACCAGTTGCTTACATGTTTATAAACTCTCGTGATTTGAAAACTGTTGTTTCTGTCAAACAGTGTGAGTCAGGTGGGCTGATCATGAAAAAAAAACTCAAGTCTGTCGACCGGTATTCGGGAGAGCCCCTGCTTCGTGGCCGACCAAAGAGAAGTTAAAATACTTAAAAGCAGACACATTCATGAACGACCAAGGGAAGGACCCACAGAGGGTGGGGGCACATGAACTCACACGATAGACGAAAAGATAATTGCGATCAAAGCCTGACATGTTTTCCCCGACAACAGCCGAAACAAAATATACCGCTTCGAAATAGAACCGCATAGTCCGATGTTACATGGACAAGCTAAACGGCGCAACAGTTTAAGTTCTCCCAAGACAGACGGAGTCATCAATCATACTTGTTCGTTAGGTTTGATAGGTCGAAGTACTGTTTGTTAGCCAACACATATAGGAAACATTAAAATGGAGTCAAGTTTTTGAAGAGCATAACGTTAGTCCACTTCATTCATCTCGTGAAATCTGTTGTACAATGTCGTCCTGATTTGACGCACATCTGCCATTCGTCTGATTCATGACAGAGGACCTGTACTACAGTTATCATATCAAAAAATGAAGTTCAGTGCATAAAGAGACCGCAAAAAATAAATGAAATTCGCCTGTCGTGATGGGTGAAACTTGACAAACTCCGTTCGCAGATGCTTAGGAAGGGATCGATCCCGTGTTCCAAATAGAAGTGGCGAACGATCGCCGTAAAGTCCACCACACTAAACGAAGTCATGGGAGGCACGGCAGCAGAAAAACAGATCGTTCGCAAATACTCATATCGCAAATGGTTTCCTCCGTAATCAGAATCGTATCGACATTGAAATACTCGCCCATGCCGATAACAGTAAAACTGATGATGACTTTGCAAAAAGCAAGAACGCTAAACATGATTCGTACTTTTCACTGTTCTAAGTCATATACGGTATAAAAGCCGGCACGTCCAAACAAGACTGATTAATGTTAACGGACCCACATTTTCCAGTGGACGCACTGAAACTGAGCGCATTTAACGGGTGGTACAAAATTTTTCCCTTGCTTCCTATTCAAATCACAGAAATCAACGAAACTACATTGTTCTGTGCGACCACCTGACAGCCCTGTTAACAGCTTTATCCGATTGTTGGACTTTGCTTGATGTGTTAAATGGTAAGTAAGCAAATGACCATTTTTAGATTTTTGACGTCTTATGGGTTTACAGCATTGTCTACGGAGTCATGTGACTGGCCGGTTTCTATCCGCACTGCAGTCATGGTACAAATGTCCTCTTAGTAACCACTCTATTCTTCCCAGTGGAGCGAAGTCTGTTCATCATAACTATACGTAACAGGTGAGTGATACACACGATAAACTCAACTCAACGTACGTGGTAGGATCCACAGTAATACATCTGCGAATGTTAACATGCTTGTTGGCTGATGCGTCGATGATACAATTGGCTTGCTTAGTATGTAGTGAGATGTGACGGTCCAGGATCGAGAAGCAGATATGTACTCGGCCCCTTGACAGACATATATAACATGACAAAGGCTACATTAAACGACGAATGTGCCACAAATATGTGTATCTTGGACCGGTATTAACAGCAGGGGATTAACTGAGCTGTGATTAACCCTGGACATTTCGTTGCAGCGAACGTGAGCGTTTGAAGGGGTGATTCGTTCAATATAATGAGACGTTCGATAATAGAGGCATTTCGTTATAATTACTAAAAAGCCCACTTTATATTAAGGAGACAATTCGAGACGATGTTTTCAACCCTGCAACGGGCATGGTTACATTAGTGCCCTGTTATATGTGGTTACACATACACCATAGATCGCCACAGACGTTAGTGTATATAATCGTCGGACGCCAGTAGACGCGACCATCAGCACTAGAAGTGCCTGTGAATGAAACGCTAATGTCTGAAAAAAACTTCTGTAAGACAAGCACGCAACATAGTGTGCAGTTAACTTCCACCAACGTCGAATACTCTAAGAAAGACTTACCCACGAATTTTTCCGTATATATCATGTTCGTTCCTGGAGAATTGACATCAGTACCATCGGTTATTTGCGTTTCACAGATGAGCATTTCGGTCAACAGCGCATGACCCAAGCACGGCTCTGGTGTGATAAGGGGGTTGCGCGTTTCCACTAGGTTAAAGCCGCTTGGTGATGGGGAACGACTCACGTACTGAGATGCATTCGGTAACAAGTCTTCGGGTACCTCATCAGTGTTGATCACAATGTTAGCTAGTAGATTCACACTGGTGTTACTGTCTTGACTAGAAGGTTTCTGGTTGACAAGTGAGTGAACCGACTGTGCTGACGTCTCAGCAGTAGCAACGTTGGTTGTGTTGGTCACATCTTTCAACTGAATAAGATTAAAAAAAGGCTAGTTTACAGAAAACTTAATGACACAATGTCTGGAACAAAAGCAGTGTTAGCAGTCCGGCTCATCTCGTGCAAACCAAGTATATCAGAACAAAGAATTACAGCACTCAGCAAACTGTTTGACTAATAGAGCATGTGCATAGCGCCATTGCAAGACTAACAGGGGGCACGTGTTAGGGTTAAATTTGGCAAACGTTGAAGTTTGAGAAAACCTGTTCACGTGATGAGGTGTTGGCCATTACTAACGGCCTTGTCATGCCGTTCACCAGTCGGCAACAACACTCCTCAGCATTTTTGAAAAGGACAAGTCGGGAAGGTCTTCTATATGAATAGTCTACCACAAGTAGTTGGCTGGTCTATTTAGACTAGCGATATAATCATAAGCCCATGCAATGTTTATGGGTGACTATGCAACCATAAAGTGTCTGCTTGTGATATTTAACTTAATAGCGTCATTACCCATCACAGTGCAGAAAGCCGTTCACTTTCAACGATATACGAAACTGGCCGCGCTATAATCGGAAATCTATCCATGTAGCCAAAAACACTGACTCCCTAAATGCAAGACATACATCTGACCCATATCAACGGCAGAACACAATGGAACGCTGCGAGCAGGTGTGATTCGGGAAATTACGTTAGATCCGTTTTGGCAAATCGTTAATGTGGTTCCCGTGAGTTTGAACGGGCAGTCAACCAAACGAGGTTATTTCTGCTTCCGTCGTGACAGGGGGCGCAACGCTGAGTGAAGTTGAAAAGTAGAAGACACTGGCTTTCAAGTAAATAAGTAATCTGCAGGAGATCGCAAAACGAAATCAAAGGAATGAATATACCGCCGGTAGCTACAACAGAGCATCAGCAAAAATCCGTCGGAAAACCTTGTAACGGTGACTCAGATTTGACTATCAGAGGAGGAAGTTAATGTCTATTCGCCACGAACGGTTCTAAGTGTCCTGTCTTGTGAAAAGCTAGTAGAGGTTTGTGGCATCCAGTGATGAGACTTTAATCTAGGCGGCTCTTGCAGATCGAAGCGATGCACACTCAAAAATTAGGTGGTGTATTAAAAAGAAGGTTATATATTTCAATGCGAAACTCAGCTACGGGCACGACTAAACTGGTTATGGTGGATAATGAACAAAATTGTAATTCCTAAGTCAGCACCATCATCACCAACAGCAAAACATCAGTGGTTCACAACGAGAATAAACAATCACTGAAAGAACAAAGGTTAACTGGGAGGCAACGAAAAGAGAAGGAATAAAAACTAATATTAAAAAACAGCAAACTGTACACAAACGTTCAACAGGGTACCTACACTTTGTAACTGGACAACCGAGCTGCGTGGCAGCACACTGGGAAGATTTTCACTGCCAATTGCCACGTCATATGTGTACACAGAAATCAACTTCAATATAGACGCTTCTTCAGTGCATGTGTACTAAGTCATAAGACTGTTACTTGTTTTTCGGATTATACGTGCTGCACCACAGTCCTGATCTAATGCCGGTTGGAAACTTTTGGAACATATTTACACAGTAAGTGCACAATGACGCCGGCATATACCGCTCGACGACTGAGATGAAGATGATTCCAAAACAAAAAAGTGCCATCCAAACCCGGCTTCCTTGGTAACAAGACGTCGGAGCGCTGTATGAGGGGTTCTTAAAAAAATAAGGGAGTATTTTATGACGGTTGCTGCAGAAGGAAAACCTCCTGTTGTTGGCTTGTAAATCCATCCTATATCTTTTTCCCATTTTCTCTAATAATGTGTCAAACTCACAAACATTGGTGGTCCATCCACACTTTCTGATGCGTCAGTTGTCAGCAATTTGACTAAAAAGAACATAAATACTGTGCCATGCATGCACGGAGAATACATTGCCTTCGAGCTAAATATGTTGCATTTTTGTGCATGTACACTGGAAAAAATAACCACCCGCTCAGACTTGGTACATCAATCCGTTAGTGTTCGCCTCTTGGTGTCGATCGTTTAGGTAGGTTTTGCTGAATACCCGTTAATTATCCGGTCACTAGTTAACACTCAACCCTACATGTGACTCCAATTCGTGTGCTGGACTCAAGTTGATTTCATTCACCTAGACATGTTGGCCAACAACGGATAAAACTTGGTCGTCTAGTAGAATGATTCAATTCTCAAGGACTAGGCAAATTTACTCCAAATGGTGTCGGATCAGAACGACTTGATAGTTCACGCTGGTAAATATCTCAATCCATTAGTGTGGCTCTATTCGGGCGTTAAAGCCGTCACAACATAGCCTATTTGCTTGATCATCGGACTATAAACCTAAAGATGATCCTTGGGAACACCTCGGCCCTCCTTTTCAAAACTAATAAACTACCAACAAGGCTGCATTAACAATTACGAAGGCAACTTTCAACAAACGTAAAGCAACTCGGTGTAGATAAACGACAGAAACGCCGCTCTTTTAGAGAAGAATTCATAAGGAATGCGGTGCCAAAATTCTTGTCCAACCGCGAACTATGTCCCAGATATAACGAACGGCGTGTGGACACTCGCGAACATGGAAAAATAAACGATACATTTCAAAAGTGACGTAAGTGGTCAGAAATGGAAAGCAGTTGATGTTAAGTCCAGCGAGTCTTAGAATTTCCATCAGCACAGTGAATCCAAAGATGGGTATTCTTCCGATTACCTTACGAAGGTGCAGGAAGCAAGTTTACTATTATTTGTTCACAAATAGCATGGCGATAAAATGAGGTTGTCATTCGACACCATGCCTATTTAAAGAGTGTAAAAAAACACGAACAGTTTAACAAAACTTACACAAAACCGGGTTGACTCTCTACTTGGACTTTGTGTGAGTTGTGTAGAGATATCATGATTCGAATTCGGTTGCTCCAAATTCAGTACTCCTTTCACGCTTCCAACTCGAATACAATCACCAGACCTCAGTTCATACCGAACATTTGGTTTCAACAGGAGGTCATTTCGCCACGTTCCATTCAAAGATCCAAGATCCATCACAGTACATATACCGTTGCTATCTAGTTCAAATCGTGCATGCTTTCTGGAAAGAGACTAGAATACCAAAAAACAGATGCAATGTTAAATTTTACTAATGTCAAGAGCATTGGGATTCAATAGAGATAACAAACAGGCTGATGTAGACGACGACGAGAATAATTCACTAAGCGAAGTATGGGAATAATTAGGAAAATTCAACATCACTAGTATGTAACGTAATCTACACCTTACAGTTACAACTACTTTTCATAAACGTGTATAGATTAGTTAAAAAGAATGTGAAGTTGTTTCCTACTTGTGTACTACCTGTCACATAACCAATGATCACGTACCAGAATTCAGAGAGACTTGGACAAAAGCCTTACGGTGTCTTCAGACGACCGAACGTGCGGTAGATCAACAAATGGTAAGAGGAAATTTCACACACTAACGTGCTACCAATAATACACCATTTTTACATGTAAGATCGTCTCTTTTAGCTTTTTCTTGAGCTGTCCTTCGAAAGGCATACGCTCTTCTGATGTTCTCGTCGGCCGATAAAATCAGCCTAATCTTGCTGGCCTTCTCTGCATACTGGCTGATTTACTTTGGCAGCTCTTTGATGCGAATGCAAGAGATTTCGTATTGACGTTTTCCACCTCTTTCAACGGTAGTCATTCCCAATAGCTTACTCCTTTTTTTCCCCTATGAGACTGATCCTGCACAAGCATTAATAAATTATTGACCCCTCAAATTTGGCTTTACCTCTAATCACTAATAGATGATCTGAATAAATCCATTGGACAGTAACAGACATGTAGGTTGTGTTGTGCGGAGAAATTTCTTCACTTATGAAAAACTTCTGCCAATGCGACAGAAGTAAAACTACCTGATGAAAAAGTCAGGGATCCTCGCTTTTTGGAACTGACAGCACCAAAAAGAACAGTGTCAATGTGCTCCTCGGTCCTGTCAAAGAGTCGGCAAAAACAATCGGAATGACCTGGTACATGGAGTTTCTACTAGTGCGGTCTTCGGAAGAAGAGTGTGTACTTTTGCCGATGTGTCGACGACGGACGTTGTCGACCGTATGGAATCTTTAGTATGAGTGAACTGACCTTAATAAACGACCAGCAAGATACCTAGTCATGCATTCAGAAAAGGAAAGCCCTCCGATTTGCTCACGATTTACTAAATTGACAATCGACTAATCTGACAGTAGGATAACGCCTTCGACTTATTCACCGTATGTCACGTGAGGAAAAATTGGCTGCAATCATTGAAACGTTAGAGCGTTTCCTCTTTCCAAGCTGGCCAATCCGCAACTTTGTGGCATGGTGCGGAGTGCGTACATGCATAATGAAGTACCAGTCACTATAGTGCAAATCACATGCCAATTGGTTCACGCCTGGACCGCTTTCAATGCCACTCGGTAATTGCAATGTCAACTAAGGTATGACGCATATTAGATTCTCAAATGTTGTCAAGCCAGTGCATCAGCATAAAAGCATCACTGCAACTTGGGGGTGGCCGTATAGGCTTTACGTCATTGTTGACGGCTATTTTTCAAACATTTATGTACAAGCCATTATTTTTGGAGTTATTCAAACGCGATTCAGCCAAGAGCGTCCGAAGAGCATATGCTCATTTGTTCGGGAGACGGTTCATTGTAGACGTGCTGATAATGAGGCTGTTGCCAAAGGCAAGGTAGCCGAATACATTTGACAAAGGTATACATATAGAACATACTCAATATAGTCTCGTGAAGTATTAGACATAGTGAGGCCAGAGGAAAACGGGTGTATACAAGATACAGCGAATTCCCCACATAGTTGCTAATGATTAAGATCCTGTGTAACATATGATGGTGTCACTAACTATAGATGTTCCACATCCTTGGGCTCTCGATGGGAAAGACTGAGTCGATGGAAACAAATTCTAACGCTAGTTGTTTCGAGCCTCAGTTCTAAATTACTGTCTGGCCACTATGCTGTCTTTTATAGTCGACTACGAGTTCCACACACAGGGCACTACGAGTCACGCGATCGAGTAACGTGAAAAACGTATCCAAATAAACCAAACCGACGGCGAAATCAAAGTGGGCATGATTTTCAGGCTAGTAGGACTGAAAGTTTTATTTGATGGTCTCGTTATTCACATAGTGATATCGGTTATGTGCAAGCACTTACTGTCACTGACGGACAACCGACAAATACCTCTCGCCCAAATAAGACAAGTTACGAAATCATATCGGAGCTTCAGCTATAGTAACTATGCAATAAATTTGCGCGCGTTTACTTTCACAACTTTCGATAGATAAAGCCCAATACTATTTTGAAAAATGCATGTTAAAAAATAGGTCTGTAGCTACAGTCCAAACTTCAGATCATCAGATAATAAACCTCTGGATTTCCAACCTACAGAACTTCATAAATCCTCACTGAGGAAAACCTGAGCCCCATTTGTTGAATAAAATTTGTCACACGAAGTGTTGATTAAACATAACCATTATTCGAGTCTGGCTGCACAAGTGATTCAGACATACCGGTTCTTTACTTCGAACAAGAAAGCAGTAAACCTCCTCAAACGCAAAACCGTAATCAGCTTGAGTGGTGCGTGAAAAATGCCTTAAAGGGATTTGTTAAACAAAAGCCAACAGAAAAATGATCCCACCCAAAGTAAACGGCGATTAGATGCTTTTTCGTCCAGGTGTTATAATGTAAACATGTTTTAGTTACTGTGTCCGATACTAATTCAGACATTTATACGGGCGATATTTTGTCCGTACATCAATCACACACTCCATTTCCCAACTTTTGAACCGTAAACTAGTCTGCCTCGGCATAAACTACATACAAGTCAAAAGGTATTAGGCTGCACAACCGAAGACAGAAACGGTCAACGTAATTGAGAGTCAAAGGTTTACAACCGTATCAGTAGTCAATTCAGTTATCACTGAGGGGCAATGGGCACCACATCTGATGTCATCTCTAAGAGTTATATTTTAAATGCCAACTCAGTATAAAGTCCACCACATTTCTACATGGAATTTGATTCAACATGATCCTTTGTACGATCAAAAACTCACACATTTTAATACCTAAGTCATTTCACTGGATCGGGTAAAAGTCAACAGAATCACTTTGTGCACTTACAGCTGAACCTCAATCTTAGTGACCTGAAACTCAGCCACTGGTAAGTTAGGAAATGTAGATTGCAGTTGGATCCCGAAGCCTCGAAACTTTCCTGTCATCCGACCGAATGCACCAGGTAAGGTGACGACTAATAGGTTTCAGCTGCGTTAATGTCACCGTTCGCGAAGGACTATCAATACGCATTATCGGCTGATGAGTTTATTACGTTTTCCGTGCCCTCTTTTTTATCTGTCACACTATTATTATCAGAAAAAAACAGCCCCATTTGCGGACAACAAAACTTCTCAATTCACACTTAATCGCCTACTCGTTTGTTAAATTGTACTCTTGTTCAGCTGAAGCACCCGTGGGGCAGGACGAATCACCGACAAAGATTAGTGGATGCAATCAAAAAGTCCATTCGCGCATGTCAGTTTACTCCGACTTGCAACACTGTCGTTTGGTTACAAGAAGCTCACGCCTTCGTTCACCGTTTGGGTGTAAGAATGAAATGTTCACAAAGTGAGTCCTATCGCTTACTTCCTCGTTCCCAATATAGTGTGCAGTTTATGATTGGATGGTGGTTAAGCAACACCATCATTCAATAATGTAATCCTACCGCACTTCATCACCGTATTCCTCGACTATAAAGGTGCGTTCGATTCGGTGGACCGATCTACACTTTTAGAGTCGCTTAAACGTAGGGGTGTACCGACTAAGTATGTGAACATACTGTCGGCGCTTTATTCCCATACTTCAGCTCAGGTTAGGGTTTACGGTGAACTGACAGTTTCAGCACCAGGAGCGGCGTACGTCAAGGCTGTCCCCTTTCACCATTTTTGTTCAATTTCGTCATAGACGAAATAATGGAGGACTGTCTGCGGCACTCAAATGATGCCGGCGTGGACCTCCTACCTGGTGAAAGACTGACTGATCTTGATTATGCTGACGATAAGGTGTTGCTGTTTGACAACTTTCAAGCGGCACAAACAACGCTATTTCGCGTTCTGCTAAGTACTTCGGAATGCGCTTTGCAGCCTCAAAATGCAAAGTGCTTCTGCAAGATTGCTGTGATTACGTAGATTTAATGTTAGATAATGAAGTTATGGAGGTTGTTGACCGGTTTGTGTACCTGGGAAGCTGCATCAGCGGCGGTGGAGGTGTAGGGAATGAAATAGAAGCGCGTATTTCCAAGGCTAGGGCGGTGTTCGCTAATCTGAGACACCTATGGCGACAGAGAGGTATTTCTCTGAAGCTCAAGGGTCGCGTGTATAAGGCGACAGTGAGGGCTGTATTACTTTACGGCAGCGAAACCTGGCCGCTCAGGGTAGAGGACGTGAACCGTCTCCAGGTATTTGACCACCGATGTCTGCGTTCAATCGCTCGTATCGGGTGGCACCAGCGAGTAAGCAACGAGGAGGTTAGGAAGCGGGTGTTTGGCACTGATTGTCAAACGAGTTCTTTTGTTCAGTCGCTACATTTGCACAGACTTAGATGGTTAGGTCATGTACTAAGGATGCCAGCTAGTCGTTTGCCACACCGAGCACTGTTTGCCGACGCTGCGGCCGACTGGCGCAAGGTGCGAGGTGGACAGATGATGACCTGGCGTAGACAAATGAAATCGTTCACGAAGGGGTTGGCTACTGTAGGTCGGGTTCGTCTCCCGGGCTGGGGCCCTCGCGACTCACAGAGTCAGGTGGACTCAGACGTCAGATGAGACGGCGGATGAACAGACATATATATATATATATATATATATAACGTGTAACGTTAAAATCGCCATCTGCATGCCAAAAAACGGACCATAGATAATAACCAACTTACTCACCTTGTCTTCTAAGTATATATTACATTCGGCGTCACGACCAAGCACCGAAAAACCTTAAGGTTGACGTTGAGGATGGTGAGGTTTACCTCTGTTTATACAATGCATCACGTGGTTGGAATTGACCTCCAACAGTAAATATAACATCTTCAATGGGAATTAAAAAATATGGAACGGTTACTAAGATTACTTTCTCAGCATTCTTTTGAAAATCACAATGAGTCACAGTCAGCGGCTGGGTGCTAAGAAAGTCATCCATTAGAGCACGAATTGATTCAAGTTCCCACAAACGACGACCGTGAACAATAAATTATCAATGAATTAAACAAAGGTTCGATGCTTCATTAATTTATAGAACAAAAGACAATATAATATATCCCATGATATCTGATGAGAGAATGAGTCGATCAATAAATCAATAGGAATCGATGGAAATTTCCAGTTTTGGCTATATCGTGGCTGAGAAGGTGTAACGGTAATGTATGCGCAGAACAATGATCGCAGACAGCTCCGAAAAATCCAAAACCAGAGGAAAGACGCTAACGAACAGTCGAAGCAGGTGTGTCAGTGATACAGAGATGAAGCGGAGATCCGCACAACGTCCATTCCAAACACGTGAATTTTACGTTACCAGACGGTATAAAAGTTCATTGAAACCAGCCAGTGTTCAATGGTTGTTCAGATGGAATGGAACACTTCGCATAATACAGAAATGGATCGCCTGAGGTGAAGGACAAAAAAGCAGACATCAGCGGAAAATTAAAAATGCATGCGAAGCAGTTTCTCTGTTGTTACACTGCACTGCTCTCAATGAATCACTAACCTCCGTGCCCCGGCACCGCCAACGCTGCTGTGACCATCTTGGGCATGGATTAAAACTGTGTGCTCTGCATTCGGAACGCTGTAAGATGGCTTTGACAGGGTCTTTGCATGTGCCTCCTTAGGCATTTGGGCTGGCTTTAATTAGTTGCACCCTGAGCACATCCGTCGTTTGATTTGCGCTATCGCGACTCACATACAGTGCTACAATTAACAGTGATTTGGGTCTGTACAATGAGACGTGATCCCCAGTGCGGTAGACCGTTTGCTGATTATGTTGCGATTCCGAATGATGTTCGACGGTGAGTTTTCATTCAACTAACAACCATCCACCGAGCTGCCTGACATACTGTGATAACCCTATAGACTCGGCTGGCACTAGCGGTGTCAGCACTGCAATTGGCAGGCGTAGTTCATGACCTAGGGTGAGTAACGAAGGCGTGTACCCTGTGCTCGAATGGACGGCAGCTCTGTAGGCCAAGAAGACACTGTGGCAGGATTTCGTCCCAACCATCCGATGAGGGCCACCTGATCATGCCGTTACTCTGAGGAGGATAAGGAGTTGTTCGAGCTTTGAATATACTCAACATACAACTTACGCTCAACCCTGTCGGTAGGGCAAAAATATCTATATAACCCTTGAGATACTCCTGGTTTTCAGGTTACTGGAATTATAAGTTTGGGGCTTGTTTTAACTCCGAGAATCGTTGAATTTTGTTGCAGAGAATGTTTTCTTTCACTATTCCAAAACCGTAAGCAAGAAATGCGCGCAAGTTCGAAGGCATAACAATCGATGAAAAAATTAACGAAATTGTGGAGTCACGTTAAACCACAAACTTAACATCAAAATAAAATGCAATTCAATTTGATATAAGTGTGAAAATGTCATTTTCTTACAATTTGCGTCTAATAAAACAAGAAAGCTTGATTTCCCATCCGACGATAAAACTGCTGTTGGATCACGAGGATTAATCCATGTACGGTGCACACATCACGCTTTCATTCAAACGAACACAACTGAAAGCCTTTTTATCAGGTATGATCTGTCATATAGCCTTAATTCGTAACGTAACTAGGACAGGTACATGATAGGATGGAATACGCAACTAACGCTGACAATATACTCAACGAGTACTGCAAAGAGTGGTTACATTGCGCATGGGACGAACGGTCTACGCAATACGCGTGCGCACAACACAGTGAGAACGCCAGTCCGGTATGCCTGTGATACCACGACGGCATTATCACTTTTCCAGTAAAAGAGATGGATTGTGGATGCTTTTGACCTGGATGCGCGTTAACGTTCCATATGTTGTATAAAAATTGCCTTCAATACATGTTACTTCTCTATATTAGACGCAATTTTTTTCTTCAGTAGCATCTTGAGAAAGTCCCTAGTCCAACGGTTCGTTAAGGTTTGAGGGTACATGGAGGGTGGAGAAATGCAAATGAGATGAGGGTATGCAGCAAGTCATAAATCTGAGGAAATACTAGTGAGAAAAACGGACTTCAACGCGCTTTCGGCTACGTTACTATTGGTTTGTACAACCTCCGTGTGTACTTGATTGAAAAAAACGTGGTGTAAAACGCTTCGGTTGCGGGCATCACCCTCTTTTCACTACGATAAAACCCGGTTGGCCGCTTGATGAAAAAAGCGGTAATACTAGTGGAAAATAGAAGTGTGCTGATAGGATGGCCATTCGGCTCTACCGGAAATGTAAATTTTACGCAGCAGAGTTAATCTGAAACTCAAGATGAATTCACTGTTAACGCCTGTGTAATGTATACCAAAGATACCGTTTAGACCGTAGACGTTACCCGTGAGACTGTCGGAAAGTACTCATAAGACGGTCGTGTTACCTGTTTGGCTGTGGATATGTATGGAACGAGAACAGCTCCATATAAGAAACACCGAGTCAATATAACCTAATCATACATTTAATGGTGGAAACATTTCGGCGTGACATACGCTTGAATGCAAACAAAGTGACCGACTAATTGGACTACGTCGAACGGCACTTCCTGCATAATTGCTCCGTCCATGTGTCCTACCTTACGAGTGAAAACGATATTATTCTATAATGAAAGGCATAGTTTGATCAACGGAGTTCCCGAGAACGAACACGTACAAAGTTCGACAAGAATTATATATTAGACGCTATGCACAGAGGATACAAAATCCTCCGGCTTTCTTCAGCGCAGAATGTAGCCGTTTGTTCACATGAGTTTCTGGCGCGATCCACGATTTCCAAAATCGCCCTGAAAGGTGCAATATAATCCGTCCTAAAAACAAAACAACGTCATCGGTTATTTATGTGTCCATTTCAGCATCATCGTATGTATAAATATACATTATAATTGCTTCAATATATTAACAGACAACCAAGGTCGCACGCGAACAACCAAACCATCAGTCACGTCGATTTTCAAACAAAACACGTCAAGTTCGTTTTTTCTCGGCCCAGTATGACAAACAAATATCCGTCAGTAAGACATTTCGGTGATTTCAGTTTCTGCACCAAGTGCCGAGGTGAGAAAGCGGATTATATGATAAAAAATTCCTCCACGGTATACGACAAGCATTTGTGCATGACATACTTCCTTCCGGAAGTGACTTTGAAAAGCAGCACCTTTATCAGAGTGCAACACAACTGGTGTACGAAGACAAGTAACAGATTCGCTAACGAAAAACGATGTTGTAATAAAAGCTTCTTGGTTTGACATCAGTAAGGCGTAACATCGTTTATAAAATAATCAACATTTATAAGAATATATGTATTTCTTCTCTTCGACGCCGGTAGTGGTCTCATCACCTCAACTCCACCAGGTTAGGCGAGGCCAGTTGTTGCAACTGTATGGAATGGGGTCCTGGGAATTATAGTGCCGAGTTTCGTTGGAGCGCATCGGTTGCAGTTGACGTGGGTGCGAACTACATCATGTGGCTTCAGCGACCAAATACGCCATCGGACGGCTGCTTCCGTTTTTCGTTGACTTTCATGACCCAGTTCTAAATATACCTCCCGGACAACCATTAAAACCTCGCCACTTGAGATTATTAGCCTGCGTTCGGTTGGCTTCGTCAAACAGACGCAGGACATCATCTATAATACTTATATTCGCTCAATCTGACCGTGAACAACGTTCTTCGGAGGATTGGCCTTTCCTCTGACGATCAATCTGGGATTTCCACCAAACTCTTGCCGGTAGATGGTAGAAATGCACGGGCCACTCAGCTGATAGTGCGCCTACGTAGCCCTAGCTGAGGATGTAACTATCAGTGCGTTAAAAATTCCTATGGAATGATGAGACACAAAACCAGCATTCGTACTCCCGCTGTCCGGATGAAAGATATTGTAGCCGAAGTGCTACCTGGCCCTCTGGTTCTCAGAAATTACAAAGCCACTGCAGGGCCTGGTGCTCTGTTCGAATTTTTGAAGCTCTTGTGAGTAAGTAGCGGTGGAAGTATGGTTGTATATGTAGTGTGGGACACGTTGTGTAATTCGTAGGCAGACCGCCCGAGGCAAACAAAAGGAGGGTTGACATAAGCGAAAAGTTTAAATCACATGCACAACGGTTTCTGCATTGCTACATTGGCTGGGTGTGTAACTGCATGTTGAGTTGATGAACGCAAAATTGTGTTTGTCTCTCTTTGTCTACCTGACTTGCCTCGGTTGAAATTCCCTGTGTTGATTGTCTGGGGAATGCGAACCCTATATATTGTTTATTCAGAAAGACGTTAATGCTTCCCAGTGACGCTTTTAATTATCTATTGTTTTTGCTCACACAGATTAATTTGAAGTTCATGCCAGGCTGTTCCAAATGCAAAACGGAACACTCAGATTTTACACATTCCCCTCCCACATGGGACGGTTGCAGTTCTGGATGACCCTCCCTGCCAATTCGGTTGAAACGCTCCGAACGCCTGATCGGTGACAACCCTTACATCCTGTTCGCACTGAACTTGAACTTTAACCAGATCGATAGATTGGTGAAGAAGCAGTAGGCAGCAGCCATAATGTTGACGGCTAACCATTATTTATGGACCATTTTCAAACGTGTTTGTGTACATCCTTTTGTCCATGTCCTCTGTTTCTTTGTTTGGAAACAAATGGATTTCGTTGAGGACAGTCGCGCATCACCATGTGTTGACGGCAAGTTAAACTTGGAACCATAATACTGGAATCTGGCAATGTCGTACGTATAATTTACTCAGGCTTAGTGAGTGTTTGACCTGGCATATTATCCACTGAAGTGCATGCTTGCGGGATATCGGACCAGCTGTTGATGCGGCTGTGTCGTAACTTCCCGGACGGGGTGTTCCGTATGAAGTGTACGCCGTCAGACATCACGCTAATACAGGACTACCTTGAGATTAAATTACGGGACTTTGGTTATTTTTAGAATTCATTCATCGGTGTCATTCCCGGAATGGAGCACGAGTCGGCAATTATCGGTTTCGAGAGATTTGGCTTGAATGTCGTTCAAAAGGGAAAACGGTCATTTTGGCGCGAATCACCGAAAAATTGTGGTCCGGTCACCAATAGTATTTTAGAAAAATATCTGGATCTAATCGACAGCTATCTAACTGACACGTACAGGAGATTTTGTGGAGCAAACACAATCCATGTGACGGCGTGGGACGGCTGTTATTCACTTTATCGCACTTGGATTCATTATCAAACATTGCCGATTCTGATCTGTCCAGAGAATGAAACCGCCAGCACAGTTTCGCTGACCTAGCCCATGAAGAATGTCCAGAATGCAGTATCCGTTCCCACTAGTAGCTGCTTAAGTCTGGCTAACTACAACTGTGATCAACATCTGAGAATGCAGTGTGCATTCACATTAGAAGCCGCTACAACCTGACTCACTACAGCTATGAACAACGCCTGGGAATGCAGTATGCATTCGCACTAGTAGCTGCTTAAGTCTGGCTAACTACAACTGTGATCAACATCTGAGAATGCAGTGTGCATTCACATTAGAAGCCGCTACAACCTGACTCACTACAGCTATGAACAACACCTGGGAATGCAGTATGCATTCGCACTAGTAGCTGCTTAAGTCTGGCTAACTACAACTGTGA